>CATIWC010000989.1:0-304184 GCA_948472305.1 Vicia faba | reverse complement strand
AGGGTTTTCATCCACTTGTTGCCTTAAAATGGGCCATGTTATGCATGTTGGGTATTTTGGAAAAACAAAAACAAAACAAAAAGATCATAGTCCCTCGATGACGCTATCTCGGTTGCCTAAACAAAATGATCAAGTCCCTCGGAAAATTGCCAAAAATACTTAACACAATTGCTATCATGGTTTATACGATGACCCGCGCCTGTCTCGTTTAACATCCTAATACAAGTTGTTCACCAAATGCAATGGTGAAACAACACTGTCAAAAGGGTTAAAACATATAGGAAAGATCTTTGAGTAAAATAGGGCAGATAACTCTTAGTTACTTGATCAAGCTTGCAAAACATCCTTGCTATTTTTCAAACACCTTTCACAATACAATTTCAAAACATTTCCCAAATCAAACTTTCAAAACATTGAAATCTTTTCAAAATACAAATACACCTTTGTATACATTCAAATAAGAATCATTACAAAGGTCGCCACAACGATGGCCTCTTTTCAAAACATCTTTCAAAACCACACACAAAGCACCATTTCAAACAATTGAAAAACAAAAGCAAGTGATCTAAACAAGTAACTAAAATCCCATGGATAACCATGGATGAAAAGGATGCTTGCACCTTACCTTTTCATAATCTACTCCCCGAACCCCAAGAAAACATCTCAAAGGTCTTTCCTGTGCTTTTTAACCTTTCCTTAGGATAAAATAAAAAGTCGGTGGCGACTCTTGCTAAACCGAAACATTTGCGAACACAAACGCAAAACCTCAAGTCATTTCCCCACCGTATCACAGAACTGGCGACTCTGCCTGGGGGATAATTCTAAAAGTGGAGTAAACCTTAGGGTTTAGATCACCTTTGCATGTTTATCTTGTTTGCCTTGATTGCTTATATTTGGTTCTATTGTTTGGGTTTGAAATCCTCTACCCGGATTTGGGAAACATTCATAGGTAAATAACAATACGTTATGGAAATTGTGAGGGGATATACCCGACATGGTTGAAGCAATAGCTATATTAGTGCGACATATTTATGGGTACCGGTAGCCTTTGAGTCAATCAAAGAGAATACGGGGCCGCTGAGTGATGTGATGAAGCACTAATGAACTCTTAGAACCTTACTTGACCATCTTGGCCTTTTTTTTAGGGGTAGTGAGATGACCGGCTTTGGTGCAGTCTGAAGTTGGTAGATACTCGATACTACACTCATTGAGGGTTGTTTTCTTGGAATATTTCCAGTCGCCAGTTAAGTGGCTAAACTGAAACAATGAACATAGAAAATAATCCAGTGATATTGAGCTCCTTAGAACCCGGTTACTATTTATAGGACAGGTTGAGCCAACTAAACTTCAAGAGGGTACTTACCTATGAAACCCCATGCAAGCCTGAAACTAGGATCTTGTGTGACTTGCTTGTACATATACTTGTGCATACATCATGAACATCATGAAGCATCATATGCATCCACTAACTATTTCAAGGGTTTGGATCTTCATCTTTGTTTCTGTTTTGTAGGTCATGGAATCTCTTCACAGGAAAACTATCCAGATCAACCTTGTGAGAATCCCTCCTCAACTCAAGGAGCTTACTTCCAAGATCCCTGAGAATTCTCCCATCACTGAAAAGCATGGTAGACTTCTCAACTTGGTCAAATCCAACATTAAAGAAGACATGGTGAAAGTCCTCTTCCAGTTCTTTGATCCCCTGCACCATTGCTTTACTTTTCCTGATTACCAACTAGTACCCACTTTGGAGGAATTTTCTCAACTCCTGAGGATTCCTATTCTCCATCAACTACCCTACAATGGTACGGAAAGAGAACCAAAGCCTGAAGATGTTGCTCAAGCCCTACACTTGCAACCATCCGATATCAAGGGTCATTGGGAAAACAGAAGTGGTGTCAAGGGTTTATTTGCAAAGTTCCTATTTGAGAAGGCACAAGAATGTTGGAATTCACTAGACCTGCAAGCTTTTGAGGAGATTGTAGCACTTCTCATCTATGGGTTGGTCTTGTTCCCTAACCCTGATCAGCTTATAGATGTGAATACTGTCAAGATTTGCATATCTCGGAATCCTGTGCCTACATTGCTTGGGGACATCCTCCACTCATTTCACACATGAACAATGAGGAAAAGAGGTGTTCTCATGTGCTGTACTCCTCTTCTAGCAAGGTGGTTTATTTCTCACCTTCCCCAGTCAGTCTTAAAGAATGAACAAGGCTTGAGGTGGTCGCAACGATTGGTGACTCTTACACATTCTAATGTTCATTGGTGTTCTCGGTCCAGAGAAAATGTCATCATCATTGATCGTTGTGGAGAATTCCCTAATGTTCCGCTACTTGGCATTAGGGGAGGCATTACCTACAACCCCTGTTTGGCTCTGAGACAATTTGGGTATGCCCGAAGGGATGGCCCTCATGACATGCTGATTCCGAACTTGGTTTTTGACTTCGACAACGACGCTCAAGGACTTCGACAAAGGTTTATCCGAGCTTGGAGGATGCCCAACAAAGTGGATAGTAAGACACTGGGACACAAGAATTCCATCCCCCTTGAGCCTTACCTCAAGTGGGTACGAACCCGCGCCCAGAGTCTTATGATGCCTTACCCCTACGTTCTCCCCGTGATTAAAGAACCTGTTATGGAAGGATAGGTTCCATACACCCTCCTACACCCTGACATGCCAACATCATTGGAAGATTTGCAAAAGAGTTGGATACAGCTCAAGGAAGAACATAATACTTTTGAAGCCAACTTCTACGCCAGTGAGAAGAAGGTTTTGGAACTTACTTGTCAAATCCATGAAGAGCAGACTCTCAACACCTACATCGCACCAAAAAGGATGCGCAACGTCTTCTTACCTTAGGATTTTGTAATATTCAGCCCATGGGGCATTTATGTACTAACAAAGTTCTTCTTATTAATATGAAGTGCGTTCTTTTTGTTTGCAACAACTTTTAATTTCTGAATCCTTGAATGCATTACATGAATACATATCATTCATCATATGCATAAATAGGTCTTTACACCAGGTTTCCTTATCTTTCTGCTGTTTATTTCAGCAAGATGGATATAGAGCAGACGGTCAAAAATCTGGAAGCACAAAATTCCCAGTTCCAACAACTCCTCATGACCTTGGCAAAGGGTCAGGAGGACCTTAAAGCACTGTTGGAGAAGGAAAAAGAAAAAGAGAAAAATAAGAAAAGGATTGGTATGGCCACTATGGGAAGAAGGTTTGAGAACCAGGCTAGAAGGGTCCTGGACTTCCCTTCCACATCTGATGAAGGGGCTGGTAAAGGAAAAGGAACTGCAGTACCATCCGAGTCCAAGGCTGAAGAGGAAGAAGAAGAGGATGAAGACTACTCTGAGAAGCAGTACCCTCTGGCAGACGACAAGTATAAGAATCTGGAAGAGCGGTTGGCAGCTATGAAGGTACAAAGAGTGCCTGGGCTGGATTTCGAAGAACTAAGGTTGGTTGCTGGGATTGTGATTCCCCCTAAATTCAAGGTGCCTACCTTTTCCAAATACAATGGGTTGTCTTGCCCAAAGATGCATCTGCGATCCTACGTCAGAAAGATCCAACCTCATTCCTCTGATAAGGATATGTGGGTCCACTTTTTTTAAGATAGTCTTTCAGGAACGCAACTAGATTGGTTTTATCAGCTTGAAAGATCCGACGTGCATAATTGGGAAGACTTGACTGCCGCCTTATATAGACAATATCAATATAATTCAGATTTAGCACCTACTCGTACTCAGCTACAGAGTATGGGTATGGTCTCTAATGAGGGATTTAAGGAGTACGCCCAGAAGTGGAGAGATTTGGCTGAGCCACCACTGTCTGAAAGAGAGTTGGTTGATATGTTTTTGGGGACCCTGTCAGGTCCATTCTTTAATCACTTGATCGGGAGCTCATCTGCAGGGTTCACCGAATTAATTCTGACAGGTGAAAGGGTCGAGGCTAGCATTAAGAGAGGTAAAATTTAGAAGGACGCATCTGTTTCCACTGCTGTCAAGAAGACCTTCCCAGCCAAGAAAGAAGTTTATGCTGTGTACACCCAGAGAAATCAAGGAAGAATGGAGCGCTGACCAGCGGTGGGGGCTGTGATGATCCAGAACTCTTCAGCCGATCAACCTTGAAGCAGTCAACCCATAGCTAACCAAAATAGGGTGGAAAGGCCACAACGGCAATTCACTCGAATCAATATGACACCGGCTCAAGTCCTCCCTCATCTGTTAAAGTTAAACCTTACCAAATTGAAAGAAGCGCCAAAAAACCCAAATACCTCTTCTCCCTATTATCATTCAAATGCAAAATGTGCATACCATTCGGACAGTGTGGGGCATGACACCAACAACTGTTTGTCCCTTAAAAACAAGATCCAAGATTTGATAGATGCCAAGGAGGTAGAGTTTGATGCTCCCGAAAAACCTAATGTGATATCCGCTCCTATGCCGAAGCATGGTCACAATACCCATGCTGTTGAAGAGGATCTATATGTTGCAGTTGTTGATGACTTAAGGACCCCTTTGCCAGTAATCAAGATGAATCTGTTAAGAGCCAGGATTTTCCCAGGCTGTGGAAAAGAGTGTTACCTTTGCTCGTCCCTCCAATCCGATTGTCCGTTATTGAAGTTATGCGTCCAACGCCTAATGGATAATCAAGAGATCCTTTTTCAGAAAACTCCAGTTACTCCAGTTACTCCTATTCCTATCAATGAAGTTGCTATAATTACCATTTCCGACAGTCTTTCCAAGGTCTCCAAAAGACCTATTAAGATTACACCCGATCCGAGGATCGTACCCTTGAAGATTACCATGCCGGGGCCCATCCCTTATAAGTCCAATAAGACAATACTGTGGAATTACGGAGGAGAGATCTTCTACCACGGTGTTAAGCAGATTGAATCAATGGAAGAGAATTCCGATGAAGAAACTCCTGATATAGGAAATATTATGGGGATAAGTAAGATCACCCGCAGCGGAAGAATCTTCTCTCCAGAGATTGCTCCTCCAAGGGAAATCTTCGGACCCTCAAGTGCTCCTGAAGTTACTCCTATGTCAGTCAAGATATCTGTGCGAAGTCCAGTGATTGAAGAAATTATTGCTCCTGAAGTTGTACCCTCCACTGTTACTGCTGATAAAGGTAAGGGAATCCAAGAAGCGCCCGTCAGGACGAGGGCTCAGACTTTGGTTATCCCTGAGACCACCCAAAAGGAAATGGAGGAAATTATAAAGATAATTAAGAAGAGCGACTATGATGTCGTAGAAAAATTGGGGCAAACCCCTTCAAAGATCTCCATGCTGGCCCTATTGCTCTGTTCCGAGGCCCATGCCAAAGCCTTGATCAAATTCTTGAAGACGTCACACGTGTCTCAAGAAACTTCTGCTGACCAGTTTCAAGAGTGCGTGGCTAGCCTTACAACCGATAATGGTCTTGGCTTCTCTGATGCCAATCTAACCTCTAAGGGAAGGAAGCACAACGATGCGCTACATGTGTCGGTAGAGTGCAGAGGAACTACACTTGCTCATGTTCTGGTTGATACCGGGTCATCTTTAAATGTCCTACCAAAGAAAGCATTGGACAGACTAGATTGTGAAGGTTTGACTTTAAAGCCCAGTAATATCATTGTTAGAGCCTTCGATGGTTCTAAGAGGATGGTCCACGGAGAGGTGGACATCCCAATTAAGGTGGGAACGGAAATTTTCAACTCTACATTTTATGTAATGGACATCCGTCCTTCATATTCATGCTTGTTGGGAAGGCCTTGGATCCCAACGCTGGGGAAGTCACTTCTTCTCTACACCAAATGCTAAAGTATCCAGTCCAGGGTAAAATTATAACAGTGCATGGTGAGGAAGAGTATATGATAAGCCATCTTAACTCTTTCTGCTACGTGGAGTTGGAGGGTGAATTCATAGAAACACCTTTCCAACATTTTGAAGAGGTTTCCCCTGAGGTTGCGGTAGCCAAGACAATGACTGATGTTCCCACCATAATCAAGCCTGTGTCCCGAATGTCATCTCTTAAGGATGCAAAGGCTGTGATCAAAGAGGGAGGAAGTACAATGTGGGGTCAGCTGCCAGATTTTCCCTTCAAAACAGATAAGTCCGGTTTGGGTTTCACTGCTGCTAGTCAGAAGGCTGTGCGTCACTCCCGGGCTGGAGGACCACCACTAAAGATCACCCATCATAGAGTTCATGCTTTGGAAGATGTCGAGGATGAGATAAACTTTGAAGATTGGATTTTTCCGACCGTGGAAGGAGAGTTGAACAATTGGGAGGCGAAAGACTTCGTTCCCATTACTTTCATCAATCAGTAATTTATCTTTTGAACAATTTCCGTTGGTCTGTAATAATTTTTGAACAAATTCGTACACTCTTTTTGCCTTGTGCCTTACCCGGGGCATATAGGTCCATTTGTAAGGGCTTGATTTGTCATTTTCATATGCCATTTTTAATGAATCATGAACGTTATCATCTATAAACTTTTGTGTTCACTTTCTTTCTTTTTACATTTTTATCTTGTTTAAAGGTGGCTATCCCTTACACGCACCCACACTCACAAAATGCAGGTACCCATCCACTCCGGATCCCATGGGTGACTACTCTGCTATGGCCTTCAGTGACTCTGAAGATCTGGTCAATCATGCCGAATACGAAGGTGATGAAGACTGTGAAGTGCCTAGAGAGTTGGCTATACTTTTGCAACAAGAAGAAAGGGCTATTCTGTCCCATGAAGAGTTATTATAGACTATCAATTTGGGTACTGCCGAAGTCAGAAAAGAGGTTAAAGTGGGTGCCAACCTAGAGCCAAGTGTCAAAGAGCGCTTAGTTCAGCTATTGACTGAGTATGTTGAGATCTTCGCCTGGTCCTATGAAGATATGCCGGGATTGGATACAAATATTGTGGTTCACCGTCTCCCTACGAGAGAAGACTGTCCACCAATAAAACAAAAAGTCTGCCGAATAAGGCCCGACATGTCCGAAAAGATCAAGGCTGAGGTGATGAAGCAATTCAATGTTGGCTTTCTTGCTGTTACTTCCTATCCACAATGGGTTGCTAACATTGTGCCCGTGCCTAAGAAGGATGGAAAAGTCAGAATGTGTGTGGACTACAGAGATTTAAATAGAGCTAGCCCTAAAGATGACTTTCCGCTACCGCACATCGACATTTTGGTTGACAATACAGCTCAACACAAGGTATTCTCTTTCATGGATGGATTTTCGGGATACAACCAGATCAAAATGGCCCCCGAAGACATAGAGAAGACTACTTTTGTTACATAGTGGGGTACCTTCTGCTATAAAGTGATGCCATTCAGACTGAAGAATGCCGAGGCAACCTATCAGCGAGCCATGGTAGCTTTGTTTCATGACATGATACATCATGAGATTGAAGTTTACGTAGATGACATGATAGCCCGTTCACAAACAGAAGAAGAACACCTCGACCATCTGCAAAAGCTGTTTGTCAGATTGAAGGAGTATAAGCTCAGACTGAACCCTAGCAAATGCACTTTCGGAGTTAGGTCCGGTAAACTCTTGGGGTTCATCGTCAGCAACAAAGGCATTGAGGTTGATCCCGCCAAAGTCAAAGCTATACGAGAAATGCCTGCCCCCCGCACTGAAAAGGAGGTCAGAGGTTTTTTGGGACGCCTAAACTACATTGCAAGGTTCATTTCTCACCTGACATCTACATGCGAACCAATATTCAAACTGTTGAAGAAAGATCAGGTGGTTGAATGGAATGAAGACTGTCAAGTTGCTTTCGATAAAATCAAATAGTATTTGCTAGAACCTCCTATCTTGATGCCACCCATCGAAGGAAGGCCGTTAATCATGTATCTGACTGTTTTGGATAACTCAATGGGGTGCGTACTGGGTCAACATGACGAGTCTGGTCGAAAAGAGCATGCCATTTATTACCTTAGCAAAAAGTTTACCGACTGTGAGACTCACTACTCACTACTCGAGAAAACTTGCTACACTTTGGTATGGGCTTCTCGCCGACTAAGGCAGTATATGTTGCCACATACCACTTTGTTGATCTCCAAGATGGATCCGATTAAGTACATCTTCGAAAAGCCTGCTTTATCTGGAAGAATCGCTAGATGGAAAATGATCCTGACTGAGTATGATATCCAGTACACAACCCAAAAATCTATAAAGGGGAGTGTACTAGCTGACCATCTAGCTCATCAAGCTGCCGAAGATTACCAATATATGAGATTCGACTTCCCTGACGAGGATATTATGACATTGGACAACATTGAAGGTAACAGACCGTATGACGGACCTGAAAATGGATCCCGATGGACGCTGTACTTTGATGGTGCTTCAAATGCACTTGGCAACGGTATCGGCGCGGTACTTATTTCTCCAGAAGGTTGCCATACACCTTTCACTGCTAGACTCTGCTTCAGCTGCACCAACAACATGGCCGAGTATGAAGCTTGTATCTTTGGTCTCAAGGCTGGGATTGACTTAGGAATCAAATCTTTGATTGTATTTGAGGACTCAGCTTTGGTTATCAATAAAATCAAAGGAGATTGGGACACTAAACATCCTAATCTTATCCCATACAAAGAACATGTCCTGAAATTGTTACCTCATTTCGAGCGGATTACCTTCGAACACTTCCCGCGAGAAGAAAATCAGCTAGCGGATGCTCTAGCTACAATTTCTTCCATGTTTAAACTTAACTGGGATAATGAGGCTCCCCAAATCACCATCGAACGAATGGACGAGCCTGCACACTGTCATGAGATTAATACCGAAGAAGTAGTGGAACAACCTTGGTTTCATGAAATCAAAAGGTATCTCCAGACTCGAGAATACCCTGAAAGAGCTTCAGTCAACGACAAAAAGTTCTTAAGAAGATTTGCTGCCAAGTTCTTCCTGAGCAATGGTATTCTATACAAACTCAATCATGATTGCATTCTGCTTCGTTGTGTGGACAAGGTTGAAGCTGAGCAGATCATAACTGAACTGCATAGTGGCACATTTGGCACCCACTTGAGCGGGCATACGATGGCTAAGAAAATCCTAAGGGCAGTCTACTATTGGTCTACCATGGAAGTTGACTGTCATCAATACGCTCGTACTTGTTACAAATGCCAAGTCTATGCTGACAAGGTACATATTCCTCCAGTTCCTCTCAATGTTCTAACAGCTCCTTGGCCATTCGCAATGTGGGGAATCAACATGATTAGAGAGATCAAGCCTACGGCATCCAACGGACACTGCTTCATCCTAGTGGCTATTGATTACTTTACCAAATGGGTCGAAGCAGCTTCCTTCGCCTCCATTACAAAGAATGTGGTTTCTTGCTTCATCAAGCAGAACCTCATATGCCGGTATGGTATCCCTGACAGGATCATCACAGACAACGGTACAAACCTGAACAACACTATGATCACCGCTCTGTGCGAGCAGTTAAAGATTCAACATCACAATTCATCTCCCTATCGGCCAAAGATGAACGGTGTTGTCGAAGTTGCGAACAAAAATATCAAGAAGATCATACAAAAGATGACGGTCACCTATAAGGACTGGCATGAAATGCTACCGTTTGATCTACATGGGTACCGTACTACGGCTCGAACATCGACTGGGGCAACACCCTTTTCTTTGGTATACGGCATAAAAGCTGTCCTGCATATTGAAGTTCAGATTCCCTCCTTGAGAATCATGAAGGATGCTGGTTTGAGTGAAGACGATTGGATCCAAACTCGACTTGATCATTTGAACTTAATCGACGAAAAGAGACTCACCGTTGTTTTTCATGGTCAGGCGTATCAAAAATGGATGATCAAGGCATTCAACAAGAAGGTCAGACGTCAAGTGTATCAAGTCGAAGATCTTGTAATCAAGCGCATCATCTTACCCCAAAGTGATTCCAGGGGAAAATGGACTCCCACTTACGAAGGACCATTTGTGATCAAAAACATCTTTTCTGGTGGGGCTATGATCCTAACCACCATGGACGGTGACGGCCTGCCACACCCTACGAACGCAGACATTGTCAAAAGATACTACGCATAAATGACTCGATAAGTTGAAAACCTGAAAGGGCGACTTGGGCAAAAATGGGCATCCCGGTGAACCGAAAACCCAAAAGGGCGGTTCAGGAAAAAATTAGGGATAAAACAAAAATTGTACACCCGACAAGTTGAAAACCCGCAAGGGAGACTTGGGTAAAAAAGGGTTTCCCGGTGGATTGAAAACCCAAAAGGGAGGTCCAGGCAAAAGTTAGGGAATTAAAGCGTATGACTATGTCTCGTCGGATCACTTTAAGGACGATCTCTTCACAGACAAGCTCCAGGCTTCTGATCAATCCAATCATCGGCGGACGAAGCGACGAATGAACAAAATATTCAGAGTTGCGAAGGCTATAGCAGAATGGGAACCCCTTGGAATTGTTACACATAGCCATATTTCTTTGTATAAATTTTTTCTCAATTTTATGACAACATTCTCTTACTAGGATGTATATTTCCGTTGTACAAAATACTTACACAAAATTAATATAGAGATACTTCAAAGTGCAAAAATTTGTTTATCTTTTCTTTCTTCTTTACAATTGTGTTTTATTTGAAAACGTCCAATGATTTGTTAAATGAGCATATGCATTTGAATATAATCACTGCCTACAAATAAAATGAAATGAGAAAGGATAATTACTGATAGGTTGAAAGTATAGGAAGACATCTTTAGGCTATTCCAAAAGAAATCCCCTGCAGTATGTCATTCAGATCCTCAACAGAACTAAAACCTTGAAATACATATCCCCAACGGAGTTAAGTTTCAAAATCTCCCTCAAAACTAAATTTCTAAACTCCCGATCCCCATCGTAGCCAGAAGACTTTGAACTACCAACCCCCAGTGAAAATGAAACTTTCTTCCCCAACGGAGTCCAAAACTTCAACCTCTAAAACCACAGTGGAGATCATCCCATTTCTCCAAATCCTCCAGCAAGTTATCTTAAAATCCGGGAGATCCACCAGATAACAGTTAACTTTTGTCCCCAACCAAGGATAAAACCTCAGAAGATTGGCATACTCCCAAGCTCCTGATACCGTTAACAGAATGAAGATTCTCATTCTTAAAACCTCACAAGATTGGCATACTCCCAAGCTCCTGATACCGTTAACAGAATGAAGATTCTCATTCTTAAAACCTCAGAAGATTGGCATACTCCCAAGCTCTTGATACCGTTAACAGAATGAAGATTCTCATTCTTAAAACCTCAGAAGATTGGCATACTTCCAAGCTCCTGATACCGTTAACAGAATGAAGATTCTCATTCTTAAAACCCCAGAAGATTGTCATACAACCCAAGCTTTTGAAAACTCTCCAACAGGATAAACATCCTCCCCACAGAGTTATTTCCCAATAGAACAAAGATTCTTGTTCTCACTTCTCCAAGATTGAAGCCTCCCAGGTTTTGATTCTCCAGTAGAGGTCTTTAGAGTTTTCCTTATTCCTCAGGAAAGTCATGAAGGATTCTTATTCCCCGTAGAAATTGTCAAAGCTTTTGTTAATCCCCAGCAGCAGTCAATGATTTATTTTCCTCAACAAGACAACTAATCGGCTTACATGTGCATCCATTGCATCATATATCATAAACATTGATAGAACATATTTTTTATTGCATCATACAAGTCATGCAACATAACTTTGTGTTTTTTTAGCTAACATGTTACCCTTTTCAGGATAAGATCAAAAGCTACCTTTAACAAATGTTCAAATATTTCAGATACAGTATGGATACACCCCAGACACGGCGGTCATTCTACTACTCATTCAGACTCCAACAATCCGATACAGACTAGATACGCTCCAAACACGAAAGCCATTTTATTTCTCATTCGGGTCCAACTATCAACTTTAAGCTCAGATACACTCCAGACACGGAAGTCATTCTGTCACTTGTCCAGATCCCAGTTACAGTACGGATACACTCCAGACACGGAAGTCATTTTGCTACTCATACAAATCTCAACTTCAGATACAACTCAGATAAGTTCCAGATACGGATACCATTCTGATAATCAGTCTTCTGATTTTCAACAAACAAATCTTGGATGGCATCTTTTAAGCCCATCTCCAGCAAGATTCTACCATCTCTAAATGGCATCTTTAAGCCCATTCCCTCAATTATTTTAACAAGTGCAAATTTACGGGCACTCTAGTGTCCAATCATCTTTTACCTTCGAGTCACGAAAGGCAAACTCGCCAATCTAACTCTTCAGGTTCAAGAAGATTGAACAGGGGAAACTGTTGTACCCCAAAATTTTCCCTCTCATTTTATCAATATTTCTCATCACAAGGCTCTTTGAACTCAAGATCAAGCTAGAGTTTGCTCTGCTCAAGACATCTCCTTGCACTGTTGACCTAAATTAGGGTTTGAGTTTGCACAAGGAATTTTGGGCTTCTAATGCTCAAAGTGGCTTTCATACTTCATTTTGAACTTACAAGATTACCTCTACCAAGTTTCAAGCCTTGAATCAAATTTTTGCTCAGTCAATTGGACAGTTGACCTAGAAATCAGCTGTATTGGGGAAGAAGTCAACTATGACCAATTCACAGTCAAACCTCATGATTTTTGACCCACATCAACATTAATAACTCATATGAACCACTTGGTCAAGTTTGGACCCCAACTCCATAAGAAATTTGATCAGATCACCAAAAGGGTAAAATGGTCATTTTTAAGGTTTTGACTACACAAGGGCAATTTCTGATTTTTGACCTAATCAATGGCAAATTGGGTTCAAGCATGGACTCAAGGACTCAATGGCATCATCTTGACCTATTCAACAAGTTCAAAATATCTCAATTGCATTGGATTGACAGATGAATTTTCCAGTCAACTGATCAAAATTTGACTGTACACTGAAAAGTCAATTTTTGGTCAAAATCAAGTGCCAAGGGTCATTTTTCATAAAAACATGTCAAAACATGAAACTTGTTCATCAAGACACCCATTTTTGCAAATTAGGGTTTAAAGTTGAAAATTTTTTATAACTTATAATTTTTCTAAGTTATGAAATTTTCTTAATTTTTCCTAACTTTGCCCAACATTTTCACCATGATGCAATTGGATTCAAATAAAACTTCCAACATGATAGTTGTAGTACTCCACAAAGTCTACAACTTTGATTCACAAAGTTTTCCCAAAATAAGCTTGGATCTCAAGTTATGATTTTTGGAACAAGGGTCCCTAAAACTTTTAACTTAGAGAAATTTTACCCTAGTTTAGGCACGATTTTGACCTATCTTCTTGGCCATTTTTCACATAGTTCCACTTGGAATCTCAATTTTCATTTCAAAGATGGAATGTAGGGCATGTTGCAAGTTTCAAAAATGTCCAAGAACTCTCCAAACTCATTTGTGGTTAAGGAGAATCGAAGGCTTGAAGTTGGCAAAAACTCACTTTTCATCCATGGTATGTTCATGTTCATACAAGTTGCAATTTCAAGTTAGCATGCTTTGCACTAGTTTACAGGCCTCTAAACCATTTCACTCGCAATAATTTAATGCAAATCCATTGGTCTAAGGTATTGTTTTGGTCATTAGGGCATTGTACACAAAATTAATCCCTAAGTAGAAAAAGGTACATTTCCATTTTTGCCATAATCTTGCTTTATGTCAAACCACAATCTTTGAGCATTGGTCTAGATATTTTGCAGCTAATCAAATCCACAAGTTGGAGGGGCCAAAGGAAAAGTGGGCAAGCATAAGGATAGCCTGTACAGGCCTGTTTCAATCACTTCCCCCATTTTGCTTCAAAAACAAGAAACATGTCCAAAACATGAGAACTTGAACATCAGCCAAAACAAGCTTGTGCAAACATTTAGAACATCTTTCTCACACCGCTTTGAGCCAGAAACACGACCTCTGAAGCCCTCAAACATCCCATAGCCAGAAATCACCTTCCATTGGCAAAACAGGGCAGAACCTGTAACTTGACTTCCATAGCTCAATTGGCTCGTGCGTTTTGCCCCAAGTTGGTTCAAACACCTTCCATTCAACTCATCCAAACCATCCCAAACCTCAAACACCAATTGTAACTCCATTTACAGGGTTTGCCATTTTAATTTTGAGCTTGTGCAGGTGGAGTTCTGTAGGCTGATTCAAGTACATTCAAGGCAAGCTAGGTATTGGAGAAGATCAAGTGAAGTCCGAGCAAGCTCCCAGACATCTCAAGCCTTGTTGAAAAGCTCCACATTGCCCTATACGAAGTCAGCTGAAATAGGTTTTTGTCAACTTCCTATCTCTTTATTTAGGAACATTTAGCCTTAGTTTTGTGAATAAGAAATGTAGTATTCATTTCCATGAAGCTGTACATATGCTCAGTTTTCATTTATATTAAGCGTGCTAAGAGAATTTCATCCATGAACATACTGAAAAAATTAGGTTAGATTTTAGGGCCAGAGAAATTCTCTCTGGTCTTAGAGAGTTAGCATTAGTTTTTTATATGGTTAGATTCGTCTTGAAATGCTTTACAACTTTGATGTTATGTGTTTTTGCAATAGAGCTCGTATACAGGATATCCAGGTTTGATAACAGGCGCGCGCGTTTTTGTGAAAGACAGAGGTTGAAGATGAAGTGGTGGGCTGGGCTTGGCCTGGCTCACTATTGACACCCCCCTTTTACTTTTTGCACCCCCTGGCCCAATTTCTATATATTTTATATTTTTGTATTTTATTTTCATTTTTGATTTTATCTTTTTATTTCCATATATAAAAAATACTCAAAAATATTTTTATAATTTTTTCACATTTATTTTGCATTTTATTCTTATTTTTCTAACATAAAAAGCAATTTAAATACTTTTATCTTATTTATCCAAAACTTGAAATATATATATATATATATATATATATATATATATATATATATATATATATATATATATATATATATATATATATATATATATATATATATATATATATATATATATATATATATATATATATATATATATATATATATATATATATATATATATATATATATATATATATATATATATATATATATATATATATACTCTTATTTTATTAGATCATTTAGAATAAAAATATACAATATTACACTTTCATTTTATTATTAAATATACTCAAAAAATACTTTTTCTAAATATGTTTTATTTTTTTACATATACTATTTTATTTTTATGGTATATAAATAATATAATCAATATATTCATCTTCTTGAAAATTTAGGGTTTTACCCTTAACCAAATAAAATTAATCTTTTATTTATTTCTTTTTTACATTAAATATTGTTTTTTTACATACATAAATAAACAAAAACCTTTTTTGCATAATTCATATTATTTGATATATTTATTTATTTTGTTTATTTAAATATTATCCATTTATTATTTATGCATTTGATTCAATTTGGATGTAATAGTAAATTAGGCTTTTTATTTCTTGTCAAATATATCCCCATTCAAAGATTGTACCCCCATCCCCATAATCATGTTGTAATAGCTTAGATTTTTAATTCTCGCATTTACGCTTTCAATTATGCCATGATTAGAGATTAGAGTTTGTATGCGAAAAAATCCAAAAAAAATAAATCAATAAGTAGTTTGACCTAATACAAAGACAAAAATGCATGAAAATCAATACACAATGCACACTTGCACCCCTAGGGTTTTCATCCACTTGTTGCCTTAAAATGGGCCATGTTATGCATGTTGGGTATTTTGGAAAAACAAAAACAAAATAAAAAGATCATAGTCCCTCGATGACGCTATCTCGGTTGCCTAAACAAAATGATCAAGTCCCTCGGAAAATTGCCAAAAATACTTAACACAATTGCTATCATGGTTTATACGATGACCCGCGCCTGTCCTGTTTAACATCCTAATACAAGGTTGTTCACCAAATGCAATGGTGAAACAACACTGTCAAAAGGGTTAAAAACATATAGGAAAGATCTTTGAGTAAAATAGGGTAGATAACTCTTAGTTACTTGATCAAGCTTGCAAAACATCCTTGCTATTTTCAAAACACCTTTCACAATACAATTTCAAAACATTTCCCAAATCAAACTTTCAAAACATTGAAATCTTTTCAAAATACAAATACACCTTTGTATACATTCAAACAAGAACCATTACAAAGGTCGCCACAATGATGGCCTCTTTTCAAAACATCTTTCAAAACCACGCACAAAGCACCATTTCAAACAATTGAAAAGCAAAAGCAAGTGATCTAAACAAGTAACTAAGAGCCCATGGATAACCATGGATGAAAAGGGTGCTTGCACCTTCCCTTTTCATAATCTACTCCCCGAACCCAAGAAAACATCTCAAAGGTCTTTCCTGTGCTTTTTGACCTTTCCTTAGGATAAAATAAAAAGACGGTGGCGACTCTTGCTAAACCGAAACATTTGCAAACACAAATGAAAAACCTCAAGTCAGTTCTCCCACCGTATCACAATTGTGCATAAAAACCATTGATGAAGCCTTAAAAAGTTGAATTTAGTGTTAGAATGGAAGTGGTATTAGGATACCATGATGTGGTATTCAGATCCCAGGATGTGGAATTTGAATACCAGTGTGAATTTTTCAAAAAACTGGGACGTTGTAAAGTGGTTTTTGGATACCAGTATGTGGTATTCGAATACCAGTGTGAATTTTTCAAAAAAAAATGGAACGTTGCAATGTGGTATTCGACTACTAGGATGTTGTATTCGAATATCAGTTGAACCGATATGTTTTTTCATAACCAAAATCACTATTTTTAATGGCAAAGCTTTATGGACCATTTCCAAATTATGCATCCATTCAATATAGATAAAAAGGCAAAAGAATATTTATACATATGATCATTATCATAGAATGGATATATCATATCACATGACATTCTCGTCACTTGGATGGCAATGATATGTTTCTAAATACCATTCATTATTTATAATATTACATATATGATTTAATATTATTGTCAATGTTATGAGAACCTTTAGGTTCACATGCATAGACTGATAGTGGAATTAAGAGGGAGGAGATCTAAGTAAGACAGTTGATGGAAAAACCGAGTTCAATGAAGAAGTGAGTAACAAGGATTCCCATGGTGAAAAGGATAAGGAACAAGAGAAAATGAATGCAAATTTTGATGAGTATGATGATATAATTATTGCACAGATATTGAACATCACTAAAAATTTTCCCAAACCTCAAGACAAAGACACTAAAGTGAAAATCAAATAAGTGGTTGATGTTGATGAGGAAACAAAAATAGATGAAGAACCCGCTGAGAAAAGAATGGCCAGAACTTTGGCTGAGAAGAAAAGAAATATGTCTCTCTAAGCCTCTAGGAGGAGGTCTAAAATTGTTGAAAAGAGAACTCTTCAACAAATTTAGAAACAATTTTAAGAAAATACTACTGAAAGGAAATCTCTTAAGAGGAAACTTGTGGTGTCAAGTGATTCAGAAAAAGATGTTAAAGAAGATGTCCTAGACATCGTTCGCTCTTACCAAAAGAAGATTAGAGGAAAACGGGTCCCTGTAAATATTCATGATGCTCCCTTGGACAATGTGTCTTTCCACTCAAAAGGAAGTGTAATGAAGTGGAAGTTTGTGTGCCAAAGAAGAATGGAATTATAAAAGGAGATGAGTAAAGATTCTCTTGACTGTTCAAAAATCTGGAATTTGCTTAAGAAAGTTGGGTTGGTGAAAATTGTGACTGACATTGGTCCTTTCTATGAGCAACTTGTCAAGGAATTTATTGTTAATATGTTAAGTGAATGCAATAAGTAAGGAAGCAAGGATTTATGGAAAGTACATGTTAGAGGATGTTGTGTGAATTTCTCACCTGAAGTCATCAATACTTATCTAGGAATAAGAAAGATTGTTAAATATGATGTTGTCCTTTCTCTAGACAATATTGTTAGAGAAATCACAGCTTATAAAGTCCAGAAATGGCCAATGAAAAGTTTGCTTTCCTCTAACCTTAGTGTGAAATATGTTCTACTGAATAGAAAATGTGTAACAAATTGGGTTCCCACCAACCATAGTTCCAGCATCACATCTATTTTAGCCAAAATTATTTTTCAAATTGGTACAAATTCCAAATTGAACTTTGGTGAATACGTGTTTGATCAGACAATGAAATATCATGGATACTATGCTGTGAAACTTCCCATTTCCTTTCCATGCTTAATCACTGGAATCATCTTGAAGAAACACCCTAACATAGTGCATGCTGGAGAAAACAAGGGAAAAAAGCAAGGCCATCTAACCTTGGACTACATGCTCTTTGTTGGATCACATGTAGCAGACCTAGTGGTGCCAAGAAACAAAAGTCATGTAGCTAGTGGAAGCTTCTCTTTTGAGACCGAAGTCACCAAAGAGGATGAACTATATGAACTGATGGAATCATCAAAAGCTCTACATATAAAAATAACTTCAAGCACAATTAGAAAGTAAAAGGTGGATGATTTGATCATGCAGTTAACCAATGAAGAAGATAAAGAATATGAGGCTGATTGTGAGTGAGGGAAGACTACTCTAAATACTAAGTTGGCTTGAAGAAGTCAACCACCATGTGCCAAAAATTTGATCTAACTTGTGAAAATATGATTTAGCTAGCTGCTAATGATCTACTTGTAGCTTATTTTTTTCCCCTTGTATTTGGGATTATTTATTTTGTTGGTTCGTTCTTTAACTTTAACTTTTTTGAGCTATGAACACCAGTTTATTTTATGACAGTCCTGATGCTTAACTTTTGTCATGATATTTGTCTACTCCTGATCTGATGTGTGTATGTGCTAACATAATAACCTATGTGTTAATTGACTAACATTTTGAGGAAATTTTTTTCCAAATTATAGTAAAAGGAAGGAGTAATGATGTGAAGTGGAGTGGTGTAATTGTTGACCTGACTACTGACCTTTAGGTTTATTAGTTTCTACTGATATATCTTGGCGTGCTTAGTACTATTTGATACTAACTAGAGTGATTGGAACTATTTGTCCTAATCCAATTTGATGGTGTATGATCCCATGCTATATCATTTGTGATGGGAAAAATAGCAAGTGTACTATTTTCCCTCTTGTAATAATAGAGAACTTCCCCGAATGTCGATCTCAAGGACTGCACAGGAGTACCGAGTTCAATTCGTAGTTTTAATTAAACAAAAACTAAATTTGGGGTTTTGGTTTGGAAATTGTCACTTAATAGTAATTAAAAATAAGCAGAAATATAAATTGGATTTTTACTAATATGAGGAGCATGCCAGGGTGTGGTGTGTAATTTTCCTTGTAACAACCTTGAAACCTGATTTCTTCAACAAGTTCATAAAATCAATTACCAGCCCTTTAGGTTATTTTCCCCAAAGTCCTTAGTGGGAAAACCATTGAACATTCATCCTAAATCCTAAGTCCTTAGAGAGTTATGATGAAATCAAGCCTTTGTTTTATCAAGAGTTAACCGGTAACTATAGGGTATCCCTAGTCCTAGGTGATATCTACTATAGTCTAATTGTACAAAAACCTTAACGACAACAGTCCAGCTGGTTGTTAAATGTAAATCACTCCTAATTGGTTCGATCAGGAAAGCATAAAAACATTTCACGATTAAATTGAATAATAAAAACCATGGAATTGATAAAATCATAAATTCAAGGTCATTACAAATTCAAGTTAGGGACACCCCTAGCGTTGGGGGGTTTAGCTACTCATATTGTTCAAAGTAATTTCAATAGCAATAAAGATAGACATTACAAATTGATGGTGAACTTTGATCTTCAGTTGCTTCCTCTCATTAAAGGTCTTCATTCTCCAAAACTGCATAGGCTTCTATTGTACCCCAAAATTTTCCCTCTCAATTTCTCAAGAATTCTCTCACAAGATCTCTATTAATTCAATACTGCACAAGGTTTGATCAGCCAAAGACACCTCCTAAAGCACTGATGACTCAAAATTTGGGTTTGAGTTTATACAAGGAAAATTGGACTTTTAATGCTTCAAATGACTTTTATGGATCATTTTCGACTCCCAATATTGCTCATGTCAAGTTTCAAGCTTTGGATCACATTTTTTCTCAATCAATTGATCAGTTGACCTAAAATCAACTGTATTAGGAAAAAATCAATTATGGTCAATTTTCAGTCAAATTTCATAATTTTTTATCCATATCAACATTTTGAACTCAAATATTTCAATTGATCAAGTTTGGATCACAATTCCTCAAGAAATTTGATCAGATCACCAAACGGGCAAAATGGTCAAAATTAGGGTTTTGACTGAAGAGGCTTAATTTTTTACTGTTGACCAAATACATGACTTATTGGTTTTAGACATGATACCAAGGATTCAAATGTATCCTTTTAACCTAATGTTATGGTTCAAAACACTTCCAAAGATCAATTGGTTGATAGTTGAAATTTAGTCAACTGATGAAAAGTCAACTGATACACTAAAAAGTCAAACTTTGACTTTTGGATCAAAATCAAGTTTCAAAAATAATATTTCATCAATACATGTCAAAATATTAAGATTGTTCATGATTTTGGTGTATTTTTAAAGAAAATTAATTAAATTATGTACAATTCAAATCCTAAGTCTAATTATTTTTAATTATAAAAAGAGATTAAATTGCCCTATGTTAATTAAACTAAATTAATTAAGAAATAAAATATTTTTATTAAAAAAAGATTTTTGTAGTTTGTTGTGTTTTTTTGATTAAAAAAAGAAAATGATTTTTGTGTTAATTAAGAAAAAAGAAAATAACTAAAGAAAATAAATAAAGAAATTAAACAAGTATAAAAAAGAAAGAATTGGGCATGTATGTTGAAGTTGAAAGGGGGGTATGATTATGAAATTGCTAGGCCCAAGGTTGCTGGCCCAGCCTACGTGAGATGCTGTATAACGCTCTCCTGAGGGTCTACCATGTGTCTTTCATTGATGAGGCGTTGGATCTGATGCCATGGTGATCAAGAGGCTGGATGCAAGATGTGATACGGTGGGAGAGAACTGACTATTTTTGGAATGCTGGTTTGCATTTTGCATTTGTTTTCACAAAATGTCGTGGTAAGCAAGAGTCGCCACCGTCTTTTATTTTATCCAACAAGGAAAGGAAAAAAGCAAAGAAAAATTCCTTTTTCGAGATATTTCTCGGGTTCGGGGGGTAGATTATAGAAAGGGAAGGTGTTAGCACCCTTTCTATCCATGGTTATCCACGGGCTCTTAGGTACTCGCTCATATTGTTTTCAAAATTTACTTTATTTGTGTTTGTGGGTTTGAAGAAGTTTTTGTTTGAAAAAGAGTGTAAGTGTGAAAAGTTTTTGTTTTTTTTGAAAGAGCAAGTACTTAAGAACCATCTACCTACTCGAAAAGGGAATCAATTTGTGCTAATATCCTTTAGACAATGATATCCCACTATGAATGAGTAGGTAGCATCATCGTTAGAGTTTGAGGGTCAATTCAAATAAGGGACATGCGATCACTAAAGCAACGTTAGGACGCCTTAGCGGTAACCTTAATGTCTTAGATCATTTTATCCGAGGCAACCGTTTCGAGGCAACTATGATCTTTGGACAAGAGGGCGACCTCTAAAACTTCCTATACTCAATGACCGTGTTACGAAGGCAACCAAGTGGGGTGTACCCTAAGAGTGCGCATGTGCGGGTGTGTTGTTTTCAGTTATTTTGTCTTTGTACATGTCAATGGTTATCTACGTTGATTTTAGGTTAAACATTCAATCTTGTCATGCATCCCTATTATCAAACATCTAACAGTTATATTTTGAGGAAAATAAATTGCGGAAATTAAATTACAAGGCGTCGGGTATTTACATCGCCAAAAGCAACCCTTTGAAATTAAAATGCGGAAAATAAAATAAAGCGATAAAAATAGTCCTAATTATCTATTACATTTCGGAAACAAATACAATATTCAAATAAAATGGATCGCGTGCGAGAAATTAAATCGGGCGCAAGTTTTTAGGGTTTTGACCCTTTAATTGTTAAAGAAAAGATTTTTTGGTTATTTTTGAATTAAGAAAGAAATTAATCTAGGTTAATTATTAAATTAATAAATAAATTAATTAATAAAAATATTTTTGGGTTTTTGGTATTTAAATAAATAAAAATAAATTTAATCAATGTTAATAAAAGCCTAATTGTCTAAGTTAATTTTAATTATTGCAAAAAATATATTAAAGTTATTCCTAATTAAAACTAAATTAATTAATTGATTTGTTAATAAAAAGAAAATACTAAAATTTAAATTAATAAAGAAAATATTTTTTTTGGTTTTAATTTTATTAAGAAAAAGTTTGATTGGTTAATTAATCATGAAAATAATTAAACAAACAATTAAATTAAATAAAAAAAAAAGAAATAGAAAGACTTAGGGGGGTTTGGGCCTGATTTGGAGGTTTGGAATAGCAATTCAGAGGCCCAATAGGCGCTGGCCTGGCTGACTTTGTGAGATTCCCTGTGCGCCCTTTGACTTGGTCCCATGGTAGACCATCATCCTGGACCACCAGATTTGGCCCTAGGGCCATCTGGCACTTTGATGTGTGAGGGAACATGATACACCACGCGCTTGGATTTGAATTGGATAACCTGTAGAAAAAATATAACAAAGCGTTTGGAGGACCTGGGATTCGAACCCAGGTCCTGTAGGATATTAGATGCACGACACTACCACTGCGCCACTTTGTTCTATTTGTCAATATATTAATCAATAATAATATGGGATAATGGATTAATATGCCAGAACAAAAAATAAAAACGCGCAAATTATGAACCAGCCACTGGGGAGATGACACGCCATCGTCCCCTACCTCCAACCCTGTAACTTTACCGGCGGATTTAGATCCGCAGCTAAATTTGCAGGTCGTTCCCAAAATCAATTCTAGGCCATGAAAACGACCCCCAAGGACATGGTTAGGTTCGTTTCCCTCTCCTGAGTGCAACCATGTCGATCACGAGATCCAATTTCACCTGAAATGCAAATCCCTAAAATCTAACACAAAACCCTAGCCATACGGTTATGGGGTTACAGTCCATATAAATGAAATCAAATATTGCCAAAAGTTCAGAAATCTCATAAGCATCACAGATATGTCAAAGATTTACCAGAAATATGCAAGAATAGAAAGTTAAGGTTTTGGAAACAGGGCCAAGAAACGGGACACTTACAGCGTGTTTTGATGGATATGAGACCTTGCTAGGGGTTGGTTCTGTAACACCCCTTCTAAAATACCCCGAATAATATTAATTATATCAATAATTAAAGACATATTCCATCAGAGTTAACACGGAACAAGGGATGTCACAATTATGAAATAAATAAAACTTCCAAAAAAACAGTAGTCATGCTACACTGAGGGTCATTATTCAAATAATTCAATCAAATTAAGACCATGTCTTACACAGCGGAAAAATACCATAACCAAAACGGAATAAACCAAAACATAATTATTCCCAATGAAATTCAAAGAAACAATTGAATAATAACTAACTCCTCAACTAAACGTTCCCCAGTGTTACAACCTATCAGAGCACGACACTGACACGCGGACTTAAAGTAACATAGCTCTAGAGCCATCCTCACCAACTCCTGAGCTGCTAACTTTAATCTGAAATTGTTAAAGTAAGGGTGAGATTTCTCATAATTAACATGCATTATAAGCTTCTCAATCAACATTATATCACAAGCATATTATTTCACCCATTTTAGCATAAATTCAGATTCAACACGCAGTCCCAATCATACAAGTCATTATGCACAAATCAATAATCAACTAAAGAATTGTAACACTGAAAGACATCCTAACATGTTACAATTCCATGCAAACACAAATGCAGACACAATGCATGTGGTACCAACACGTGACCAAGTCACCCAACACTGATCCATCATCAACCGGATACAGCAACCATCGATTCGTCCATAAACACCCGGACACGAATCCAACCTAACCACCCATCATCACCCGGGTATCGGTTAACGGCAATACAAGTCAAATTCCACACAATGGGAATTAACTTCACCAAAACAATGCATATGCACGCACATCACTAGCATGCAACATCAAATCAGTCTATGAAATACATCAATTTATCATAACTGAACCAAAACCAAAAACATGATATCTCAACGATCATGCACACCATCATTAGCAACATAAACATGCCTTTCATTCACACAATACTAATACATCCATCCATCACAGGTTCACTGCTACATACACACCCATGTGTGTTAGCCAATAATCACTTATTCCGGGATTTGACTCATTTTCAAAATAATTTCAGGTTTTAGAAAATATTTTCATTTTATAAAATAGAGCATTAAATTTAAGAAATAACGTCCAAAACGGCACTCAAAACGGACTTACAATTTGAAAGTTATGAATTTTCAAAGTTTAATATTTTTCAAAAAGTTACAGCAGAACCCGGTTCCTACATATGCAGGAACCGGTTCCTGCGAAGTTCAAAAATCACGCTTCTGGAAAAATGTACGGGAACCCGGTTCCTACCTATACAGGAACCGGTTCCTACGTGCATTTTTGCCAGTTTTTATAATTCACACAGTGGAACCCGGTTCCTCCCCACTGGGAACCGGTTCCCACGACCTGCAGAGTCAAATTCTGCACTTTTGACAGCATTTATTCATTCTAAACCAATTCCAAACATACCCATACGAATTGCAACATGAGAAACACCAAAACACATCTATTTTGCACCATTATAACATCAAACAACATTATTTCATCATTCCTTTTTATCATCTGACACCCTAATGGTTTTCAACCTACAATTCGACGCAATAGGGACAATTCTACGGAACCCTAGAATTCCAAACCGGGATTCCCTAACATACTATGATCCATACTATTGAATATCTAAACCGATAATATGAATTAACTAATCAAAATCACCCCTTACCTTGTGGGTTCTTCGAATTCTGACGCTTCCGGTTTTCTCCTTCTTCTTCTCAAATGCACGTATGATGAATATTCCAAAATAACTCTCTTTCTCTTCTTTTTCCTTTTAATACTCCTTTTATTATTCCAATAAAATAATTAAATTAGTAATTAGTAAGAGTAGAGTATTTTACCCCTCACACCCTCTAATCACTCTTTACACCACTAATACTTCTTTCCTTTAATTAATTAAATTAATTCCAATAATCCAAAAATACCAATAATTAAATTTCCAATTAAATTAATAATTAAAAATTCTAATTATTTAATAATCGGATTATTTGGGGTGTCACAACTCTCCCCAACTAAAAGAGTTTTCATCCTCGAAAACATACCTTAGACGAACAGTTCGGGATACGAGTCCTTCATCTGACTCTCCAGCTCCCAAGTGACATTTCCATCTGCTGGTCCTCCCCAAGCCACTCTTACCAACACGATTTCCTTGCCTCACAACTGTTTCAACTTCCGATCCTCAATTCTCACAGGTACCACTTCCACAGTCAAATTCTCTCGTACCTGTATATCGTCTACCCGAATCTCATGAGACGGATCATCAATGTACTTCCTTAGCTGAGATACATGAAAAACATCATGCAAATTTGCAAGTGACGGCGGCAAAGCAATCTGATAAGCAACTTTCCCAACTCTCTTGGTAATCTGAAACGGACCAATAAAACGTGGAGTCAACTTCTTTGACTTCAAAGCTCGACCAATACCAGTCATCGGAGTAACTCGCATAAAAACATGTTCTCCTTCGCTAAACTCAAGATCTTTCCTCCTCTCATCGTGATAACTTTTCTGACGACTCTGAGAAGTCCTCATCTTCTCCTGAATCATCTTAATCTTTTCCGAAGTCTGTTGGACAATTTCCGGTCCAATCACAACACTCTCTCCAGATTCATACCAACACAATGGTGTCCGACACCTCCTACCATACAATGCCTCAAACGGAGCCATACCAATGCTCGAATGAAAACTATTGTTGTAGGTAAACTCAATCAATGATAGATAACTATCCCAAGCTCCACCTTTCTCCAACACACAAGCTCTTAACAAATCTTCCAACGACTGAATCGTTCTCTCCGTCTGACCATCTGTCTTTGGATGATAAGCGGAACTCAAACGCAACTTAGTACCCAAAGCTTCTTGCAATCCCGTCCAGAATTTAGATGTAAACCTCGGATCTCGATCCGACACAATACTAGAAGGAATACCGTGCAAACTCACAATCTTCTCAACATACAATTCTGCCAACCTTTCCATCGGATAAGCCATTCTTATCGGAATAAAGTGAGCAGATTTCGTCAACCGATCAACAATAACCCAGATAGAATCACAATTCTTCGATGTCCTTGGCAAACCAGACACAAAATTCATAGAGATTCCATCCCATTTCCATTCTGGAACAAACAACGGTTCCATCAATCCTGACGGTTTCTGATGCTCAATCTTCGACTTCTGACAAACCAAATAAGCATACACAAACTCAGCAATTTCCTTTTTCATTCTCGGCCACCAAAACAACTTCTTCAAATCATGGTACATTTTAGTAGCACCAGGATGAATACTCAATCCACTACAATGTCCTTCTTCCAAAATAATCTTCCTAATCTCTGCAACATCCGGAACACACACCCTATTACCAAATCTCATAACACCATTCTCATCAATCCGGAACTCGCCTCCTTGGCCTTGGTTGATCAATGTCAATTTATCAACTAACCCAACATCGGACTTCTGTCCATTCCGAATTTCTTCCAGAATACCACTAGTCAGTTTCAACATACCCAATTTCACACTATTCAGAGTAGTTTCACATACCAAACTTAAATCTCTGAACTGCTCAACCAAATCTAACTCACGGACCATTAACATCGACATATGCAAGGACTTCCTACTCAAGGCATCCGCAACAACGTTTGCCTTACCAGGATGGTAATTCAAACCCAAATCATAATCCTTTAGAAATTCTAACCATCTCCTCGGCCTCATATTCAACTCTTTCTGATCAAAGAGATACCTCATACTTTTGTGATCACTGAACACCTCAAACCGAGAACCATATAAATAATGCCTCCACAACTTCAAAACAAACACAACAGCTGCCAACTCCAAATCATGAGTCGGATAATTCCTTTCATGTACTTTCAATTGTCTCGAAGCATAAGCCACCACCTGCTTATCTTGCATCAACACACCACCTAATCCCATTAATGATGCGTCACAATACACAACAAAAGACTTAGTCGGATTTGGAAAAATCAAGATCGGATCACTTGTCAACCTCCTCTTCAGCTCTTGAAATCCTTTCTCACATTCAACATCCCAAACAAACATCTGACCCTTCCTGGTCAACTTAGTCAACGGTAACGCTAATTTGGAAAATCCTTCTATAAACTTCCTGTAATAACCTAGAAGACCCAGAAAACTACGGATCTCAGAAGCATTCTTCGGCGCTTCCCACTGAGATACTGCTTCTACCTTCGTAGGATCCACAACAATTCCATTCTTGGAAATTACATGGCCAAGAAAACTTACTTCACTTAACCAGAATTCACACTTGGACAACTTCGCATAAAGCTTCTTCTCTTTCAATAATTCCAACACAACTCTGAGATGTTCTGCATGCTCTTCATCGCTCTTAGAATAAATTAGAATATCATCAATGAACACCACCACAAACTTATCAAGATATGGATGAAATATCCTGTTCATATACTCCATGAAAACACCAGGTGCATTAGTAACTCCAAATGGCATAACAGAATACTCGTAATGTCCATACCTCGTTCTAAATGCAGTTTTCTGAATATCTTCCTTCACACGAATCTGATGATATCCAGATCTCAGATCAATCTTACTAAATACACAAGCTCCAACTAGTTGATCCATCAAATCATCGATCCTCGGCAAAGGATACCGATTCTTGATTGTAACTTTATTCAGCTGTCTGTAATCAACACATAATCTCATTGAACCTTCTTTCTTCTTAACCAACAACACCGGAGCACCCCACGGCGAAACACTCAGACGAATAAACTTCTTCTCAAGTAACTCCTCCAACTGTTTCTTTAACTCCGCTAATTCAGATGCCGGCATACGGTAAGGCGCCATCGACACCGGACTAGTTCCAGGAATCAAATCTATAGTAAATTCTACCTCCCTCTCAGGTGGCAATTCACTAACGTCTTTCGGAAACACCTCTGGAAATTCATTCACCACTGGCAATCCATCACTCTTTGCTTTTCCCTCCGCTTCTATTGCAGAATACAACATAAATACCACAACACCATCTTTCACAGCTAGGTTCATCTGTTTAACCGACATAGTCACATCTTTGACACCAACCTCTTCAGGAAAAATAACCATCTTCGCAAAACAGTTGATATGAACCTGGTTGAATTCCAACCAGTTCATTCCAAGGATGATATCAAGTTGTTCTAACGGTAGGCACACTAAATCCATACCGAAACCCCTACAAAAACACAATAGGACAATTCCTACAAACATACGAAGTAGTCACTGAACCCGACGCAGGAGTATCAATAACCATACTTCCATCCATATTAGAAATTTCCAAATTCAATATTTTAGTACAATCCAAAGCAATAAAAGAATGCGTAGCTCCAATATCAATAATCGCAATCAAAGGTATGTCATTAATAAAACATGTACCTTTAATCAGCCGATCATCTGGCTTAGTCTCTGACCCAGACAATGCAAACACTTTACCACCAGCTTGCTCCTTCTTGGGTTTTGTACACTGAGGACGAGTATGACCTTCTTCACCACAGTTGTAACAAGTCACCACTCTTACTCTGCAATCATTGGCCACATGGCCGAGTTTCCCACACTTGAAACACTTCTTATCATTACTTTTGCAATCCACCATACGATGTCCTGTCTCACCACACTTGTAGCACTTAATGGAAGAACTAGAATCTCCTCCACCAAACTTCTTCCAACCACCGGGTCTCTGATTACTTCTATCATAAGGCTTACCATGATCCATCTGTTGCTTACCCTTCCTATCAACATACCCTCGAGCATTCGAATTAGTTCTAGCAAGATCCTCCTCTAAAATCCTACTACAGTCAACCAGATTAGGAAATCTTCGGATATGCTGATACCGAATACCCTGCTTAATCTCATCACGAAGACCATTCTCAAACTTGATACATTTGGAAAATTCTCCATCTGCATCGTTAGTATAATGAGCATAATACTTTGCTAACTCAGTAAACTTCGAAGCATACTCAGTGACAGTCTTGTTACCCTGCTTGAGTTCCAGAAACTCAATCTCCTTCTTGCCTCTGATGTCCTCAGGAAAGTACCTCCTCAGAAAAGCCCTCCTGAACACAGCCCAAGTCAACGCAATACCATCTTCTTCCATTTCAGTTCTGGTAGCAACCCACCAGTCATCAGCTTCCTCTGCTAACATGTGAGTTCCGTATCTCACCTTCAGCCCTTCAACACAGTCAATTACTCTGAAGATCCTCTCGATCTCCTTCAACCACTTCTGAGCACCTTCGGGATCATGTGCACCCTTGAACAACGGAGGATTATTCCTTTGAAAATTCCCCAATTGTCGGTCAGCACCAATCACATCTCCCTGCTGGTTCCCTCCGAGTACTCCAGCCAACATTCCCAATGCTTCAACAATAGCATCGTCGTTTCTTCCGTTACCTCTTCCGGCCATTATTCTGTAACATTACAAAACAACCTCATCAGCACACAAGTATCGACAGTGTCATCTTACACTAGTCGCATATAAAAGGGATAACGACACAAGACAAGACCGACTATGCTCTGATACCACTATTGTAACACCCCTTCTAAAATACCCCGAATAATATTAATTATATCAATGATTAAAGACATATTCCATCAGAGTTAACACGGAACAAGGGATGTCACAATTATGAAATAAATAAAACTTCCAATAAAACAGTAGTCATGCTACACTGAGGAATAATACCATAACCAAAACGGAATAAACCAAAACATAATTATTCCCAATGAAATTCAAAGAAACAATTGAATAATAACTAATTCCTCAACTAAACGTTCCCCAGTGTTACAACCTATCAGAGCACGACACTGACACGCGGACTTAAAGTAACATAGCTCTAGAGCCATCCTCACCAACTCCTGAGCTGCTAACTTTAATCTGAAATTGTTAAAGTAAGGGTGAGATTTCTCATAATTAACATGCATTATAAGCTTCTCAATCAACATTATATCACAAGCATATTATTTCACCCATTTTAGCATAAATTCAGATTCAACACGCAGTCCCAATCATACAAGTCATTATGCACAAATCAATAATCAACCAAAGAATTGTAACACTGGAAGACATGCTAACATGTTACAATTCCATGCAAACACAAATGCAGACACAATGCATGTGGTACCAACACGTGACCAAGTCACCCAACACTGATCCATCATAAACGGGATACAGCAACCATCGATTCGTCCATAAACACCCGAACACGAATCCAGCCTAACCACCCATCATCACCCGGGTATCGGTTAACGGCAATAAAAGTCAAATTCCACACAATGGGAATTAACTTCACCAAAACAATGCATATGCACGCACATCACTAGCATGCAACATCAAACCAGTCTATGAAATACATCAATTTATCATAACTGAACCAAAACCAAAAACATGATATCTCAACGATCATGCACACCATCATTAGCAACATAAACATGCCTTTCATTCACACAATACTAATACATCCATCCATCACAGGTTCACTGCTACATACACACCCATGTGTGTTAGCCAATAATCACTTATTCCGGGATTTGACTCATTTTCAAAATAATTTCAGGTTTTAGGAAATCTTTTCATTTTATAAAATAGATCATTAAATTTAAGAAATAACGTCCAAAACGGCACTCAAAATGGACTTACAGTTTGAAAGTTATGAATTTTCAAAGTTTAATATTTTTCAAAAAGTTACAGCAGAACCCGGTTCCTACATATGCAGGAACCGGTTCCTGCGAAGTTCAAAAATCACGCTTCTGGAAAAATGTATGGGAACCCGGTTCCTACCTATACAGGAACCGGTTCCTACATGCATTTTTGCCAGTTTTGATAAATTCACACAGTGGAACCCGGTTCCTCCCCACTGGGAACCGGTTCCCACGACCTGCAGAGTCAAATTCTGCACTTTTGACAGCATTTATTCATTCTAAACCAATTCCAAACATACCCATACGAATTGCAACATGAGAAACACCAAAACACATCCATTTTTAACCATTATAACATCAAACAACATTATTTCATCATTCCTTTTTATCATCTGACACCCTAATGGTTTTCAACCTACAATTCGACGCAATAGGGACAATTCTACAGAACCCTAGAATTCCAAACCGGGATTCCCTAACATACTATGATCCATATTATTGAATATCTAAACCGATAATACGAATTAACTAATCGAAATCACCCCTTACCTTGTGGGTTCTTTGAATTCTGACGCTTCCGGTTTTCTCCTTCTTCTTCTCAAATGCACGTATGATGAATATTCCAAAATAACTCTCTTTCTCTTCTTTTTCCTTTTAATACTCCTTTTATTATTCCAATAAAATAATTAAATTAGTAATTAGTAAGAGTAGAGTATTTTACCCCTCACACCCTCTAATCACTCTTCACACCACCAATACTTCTTTCCTTTAATTAATTAAATTAATTCCAATAATCCAAAAATACCAATAATTAAATTTCCAATTAAATTAATAATTAAAAATTCTAATTATTTAATAATCGGATTATTTGGGGTGTCACAGGTTCTGCTTCAGTGATTGTCAAGAAAACGATTGAGATCGTTCTTGGCTTCTGAATTTGCCTCTAAGTGTGATTTTGGTTTCACACTTTTTCCACTTTTTTTCAAGTTTTGTTTTCAGTGTTCTTGCAGCCTCTCCCCTAGTTTTCGTGTGCTTTAACTTATATATGTATGATAGAATGCATTAGGTCAAGAATTATGCTTTGAATCTTTGCACATCAATGCCATGGGATTTGATTTGATCCACCATTGAAGACTTGCCAAATTTGTTAAAAACTCAATCCTTTTGTACATGGAATGCTTGATACGAGTTTGATACTGTCCATGATGATGATTAAGTCCTGAAAATAGCAAAAGATCTCATGTAATCAAGTTTTGGGATTTTATTTGATTTAATTTGATTTAAAATGAAATAATTCAATAAAAAATCAAATAAAATAATAAAATTGATAAATGGACACAAGGCTGAAGCTAGGACACGTGGGCAATGTGGCAAGTCCAAATCAAGTGGAAAAGAATAGGCCCATTTGACAAAATTTGAAGTTTTGGGGATAGTTGACTTTTTGCAATTTTGCAAAAAGGCCCAACTTCAACAATACATAACTTTTTCAATTTTGAACTTTTGGAAGTGTTCTTGTACTTTTTAGAAATATTGAGATGTCCTATAACCAACCCTTTTGGTCTCATATCATTTTGATATTCCATGCTCAAGTTATAAGCTTTGGCAAAAAAGGTGTTTTTGTTGACTTTCAAAAATGACCTATAATGTCCAAATTTATAACTTCTTGTGAGTGCATTTTCTGATCTTGGGGTATGAATATGTATTGTAGGAAATTGCATCCTCTTAAAAATGAGCTTTTGATGGGTCATTTCTCATAAAGTATGAGAAAGTTATGCTTGGTGAAAGTTGAGTTGACTTTTCCTACAAAACCCTAATTTAGCAACTTTTGAGTCTTGATGAATTTTGAGAAATACTTGATGAATCATGATAAACCCTTGATCAAATGATAAAATATCCTTCAAAATGAGAATGTTGGCAAAAAATCTTGAAGTTTGACTGTTTGTAGGTCACAGTTGACTTTTGCCCTAGCACAGTCGATTTTTGGACCTTTTGAGCAATTGACTGAGCAAGCTTCCTCTGCAAGACTTGAAATTTGACATGGATGACCTTGAGGACATATTAGGACTATTAGGGAGCATTTGAGGTCATTTGGACTCAAGTATCTTGATACAACACAAAACCCTAATTTGGGGTTGACTGCCTTAGGAGATGATTTGTCTGACCCACTCTTGAGCAAACTTGAGCAACTTGGAGATTTTTCTTGCAATGTTTTGATAAATATGAGAGGGAAAATTTTGGGGTACGACAGATGCCCCTGTTCAATCTTATTAAACCTGAGGATATAGATTAGCTTTCGTGCCTTTCGTGATCCGAAGGTGGAAGATGATTGAACACTAGAGTGCCCAGAAATTTGCACTCGCATGAAGTGGTATCAGCCTGGTGATGTCGGGAATGGGCTTACAAATGCCATTTGGAGACTGTTGATAGGAGGTCTGAAATTCGACTGGAATAAGAATCAGGGAGATCTTAGCGTCGATCTGACTGAACCAGAGAAGGTCTTGGATTAACTTTGACTAGATAAGAATCAGAAAAATCTTAGAATCGATTTAACTGAACCAGACGAAAGTCTTGGAATATTTTCAATTGGAATAAGAATCAGGGAGATCTTAGCGTCGATCTGACTGAACCAGAGAAGGTCTTAGATTAACTTTGACTGGATAAGAATCAGAAAAATCTTAGAATCGATTTAGCTGAACCAGACGAAAGTCTTGGAATATCTTCAACTGGAATAAGAATCAGGGAGATCTTAGCATCGATCTGCCTGAACCAGAGAAGGTCTTGGATTAACTTTGACTAGATAAGAATCAGCAAAATCTTAGAATCGATTTAACTGAACCAGGCGAAAGTCTTGGAACATCTTCAACTGGAATAAGAATCAGGGAGATCTTAGCGTCGATCTGACTGAAGCAGAGAAGGTCTTGGATTAACTTTGACTGGATAAGAATCAAAAAAATCTTAGAATCGATTTAACTGAACCAGACGAAAGTCTTGTGATATCTTCAACTAGAATAAGAATTAGGGAGATATTAGCGTCGATCTTACTGAACCAGAGAAGGTCTTGGATTAACTTTGACTGGATAAGAATCAGAAAAATCTTAGAATCGATTTAACTGAACCAGACGAAAGTCTTAGAAGGGCATCTTTCTGAGGAATCTGCTGAAACAACCCTCAATAGATGTAGTTTTTGAGGGGACTTCCAGGTCATATAAGTAGTCAACGGTGTTTATTGATTCGTCTTTCCCTGAAAAGGTAAAGAGTTAGTCATATGCAATGTCATGATGTATGAAATGCATGATATATATCAAGCAATGATGCTCTCAAAATAAATGAGATTATGTGGTATGATGCGTATATGCCTGTATCATGATGTATGGAAATGTAATGTTTCTAGTTGGGGAAAATAAATCCCGGATAGCTGTTGAAGAATAGAGTTGGATTCTTCGTTTCCGCTGGGGATAGAGAACGAAGAGAATAAACCTGCAGGAGAGGATGACTCTGTTGGGGGAATAAACTGATGAGGAGATTACTCTATGGGGAAAAGATGTTCTGGTGAAGATTCCACTGATAAATTCCGTCGGGATGAACTATTGTTGCTGGTGATATTGAATCCTATTGCAGATTGAATTTCCTGTTTGTGAAAGGAAAGAAATCCGCTGGGGATGATCTTCGGTCGCGACTTCTCTAGGAATAACCTTTTAGACTCTTATGGGGATAATCCTTTGAGTTCTGCTGGGAATGATCCTTTGAACTCGGCTGGGGAGATTTATTTTTGTACTCCGTTGGGGATAAACTTCTAGAGTCTACTGGGGATGATTCTTCAACTTCACCGGGGAAGCTTTTTCAGACTGCGCTGGGAAATTTTTAACTTCCACTGGGGATATCTTGTATTCTGCCGGGGAGCATTCTTATATTCCGTTGGGGAATATTAAGACTGCCGAGGATATCAAGCCTTTTTAGTGCTGATGGTAGATAAACTCTGCTTGGGGAGAATATTATCGATTTACTCACAATTGCAAGTCTCAGTTGGGGAGAGCTATCATTACTGTCTTACTCTCCGGGGAGTGAAGGTATCTTAGCCATATTCTTCAGCTGAATCTACCTTTATACCTGGTGGACAGAGCAACTGTATAGTTTGGACAATTTTTATTGCCCCTGTTTCTGATGTTACCCGTAATCGTCTTTTGTTTCGCATGTAAATATTCATGAGCAGCAATTAATGTCAAATGCATATATCAATAAATGAGCATTGGACGTTCTTTGCAAAACAAAACAGATAAAGGAAAAATAGCTTGAAATTTCTTTGAAAAATGAATTGTATTGATTTTGAAGTTTGGCCTGTAAATAGGCGTTTTTGTACAAGAGGCTGACGTCCTAGTAAGAGAACACCACCGAACAAATAGAATTTACACAAATTATGAAAAACAAAACAGCTATGTGAACAATCCCACTGGGTTCCAACTCTGCTATTGCCTTTATGTCCTCGAGCATCTCATCACTTTGCTACTTGGTTGAAGGTAGATCAGATTGATTAACGCCGTCCGAGCTTGATAGTCGATACCGAAGTCTGGATGCAAGGTGATCCAATGAGACATAGTGTTACGCTGATCCCTAATTTTTTCCTGGATTGCCCTTTCGGGTTTTCAGTCCACCGGGATACCCTTTTTTGCCCAAGCCGCCTTTTCAGGTTTTCGACTTTCCGGGTGTACAGTTTTTTTCATTTTCATCCCTTATTTTTGCCCGAACCCTTTTGGTTCACCAGGAAGCCCTTATTTTTGCCTAGGCCAGTCAACCTAGCGGGTCTTTGATTATGCGTAGTATATTTTCACCATGTCTACATTGACTAGGTGAGGAAGGTCGTCACCATCCATAATGGTTAGAATCATAGCTCCTCCTGAGAAAATGTTCTTAACCACAAATGGCCCTTCATAAGTAGGGGTCCATTTGCCCCTGGGATCACCTTGAGGTAGGATAATGCGCTTGATTACTAGGTCCCCAACTTGATACTCTTGTCGTCTGACTTTCTTGTTAAATGCCTTAATCATTCGCTTTTGGTACGTCTGACCATGACAAATAGCAGTAAGTCTCTTTTCGTCGATTAGGTTCAGCTGATCAAGCCGGGTCTGAATCCAGTCATCTTCGCTCAAACTTGCATCCTTCATGATTCGGAGAGAGGGTATCTGAACTTCGATAGGCAAGACAGCCTCCATACCATATACCAAGGAATAGGGTGTTGCCCCTGTTGACGTCCACGCTGAGGTACGGTACCCATGAAGAGCAAATGGTAACATCTCATGCCAGTCTTTGTATGTCACTGTCATCTTCTGCACAATCTTCTTAGTGTTCTTAATAGCCGCTTCAACAGCCCCATTCATCTTTGGCCGGTAGGGAGAAGAGTTGTGATGCTATATCTTGAACTGTTTGCAGAGCTCAGTGATCATCTTATTGTTGAGATTCCTACCATTATCCGTAATGACCCTCTCTGGTACACCGTATCAACAAATCAGATTATGCCGAATGAACCGTGCCACGACGTTCTTGGTTACTGTAGCAAATGAAGCTGCTTCAACCCACTTCGTAAAGTAATCAATGGCTACCAGGATGAAACGGTGCCCATTGGGTGCCGTAGGTCTGATCTCGCCGATCATATCAATGCCCCACATGGCAAAAGGCCAAGGAGTTGTCAAGAAGTTCAAAGGAACTGGAGGTATGTGCACCTTATCAGCATAGACTTGGCACTTGTGACATGTCCGAGAATGTTGATAACAGTCGGCTTCCATAGTGGACCAATAATATCCTGCCCGAAGGATTTTGTTTGCCATGGTGTGTCCACTGGAATGAGTTCTAAAAGTACCTTCATGTAACTCTGTCATGATCTTTTCTGCTTCGTTCTTATCCACACATCACAGTAAGGTTGAATCATGGTTACGCTTATAAAGGATGCCATTGCTGATGAAGAACTTTGCTGCGAACCTCCTCAGAAACTTCTTGTCATTAACCGATGCACCCTCGGGGTACTCCTGAGCTTCAAGATACCTCTTCACCTCATGAAACCAGGGTTTATCTGCTAACTCTTCAGTCTCAATATCACAGTAATGTGCAGGTTCGTCCAATCTTTCAATGATAATACGGGGAGCCTCGTTGTCCCAATTGACTTTGAACATGGAAGACATCGTAGCTAGCGCGTTCGCTAACTGATTCTCCTCTCTAGGGAAGTGTTAAAAGGTTATCTCCTCGAAATGCGGAAGAAAAGTCAACACATACTCCTTGTAAGGAATAAGATTTGGGTGTTTCGTATCCCACTCGCCTTTGATCTGACTGATCACGAGAGCGGAATCTCCGAAAACACTTAAGAACTTAATCCTTAGGTCAATAGCTGCTCGAAGACCCATGATGCATGCTTCATACTCCGCCATATTGTTGGTGCAGTTGAAACATAGTCGGGCGGTAAACGGAGTATGAGAGCCTTTAGGAGATATGATCACAGCGCCAATTCCATTACCCAAAGTGTTTGAAGCTACATCTAAGTACATAGACCATCAGGATCCTTCCTCAGGTCCTTCATCCGGTCCAGGTGTCTCACAGTCAGTCACTATCATGATATTCTCGTCCGGGAATTCGAAGTTCATAGACTGGTAATCATCCACTGCCTGATGTGCCAAATGGTCTGCTAACACACTTCCCTTGATTGCTTTTTGAGTCGTGTATTGGATGTCATACTCAGTCAATATCATCTGCCATCTTGCTATTCTTCCGGACAAGGCAGGCTTTTCGAAGATATACTTGATTGGATCCATCTTTGATATCAATAGAGTATTGTGAGTCAGCATATACTGTCTCAGCCGGCGAGCAGCCCATGCCAAAGCGCAGTAAGTTTTCTCGAGCAGTGAGTATCGGGTCTCACAGTCGGTAAACTTTTTGCTAAGGTAATAAATAGTATGCTCTTTTCGGCCAGACTCGTCATGCTGACCCATCACACACCCCATTGAGTTGTCGAGTACTGTCAAGTATAAGATCAAAGGTCTCCCTTCGACTAGAGGCATCAGAATAGGAGGTTCTTGGAGATACTCTTTGATCCTTTTGAAAGCGGCCTGACATTCATCATTCCATCGTACCACTTGATCTTTCTTCAGTAACTTGAAGATTGGTTCACAAGTAGAAGTCAGGTGTGAGATGAATCGGGCAATGTAGTTTAGTCGTCCCAGAAAGCCTCTGATTTCTTTCTCTATTTTGGGAGCTGGCATTTCCTGTATAGCCTTCACCTTGGCAGGATCCACTTGAATACCTTTATCGCTTAAAACAAAACCCAGCAGCTTACCAGATCTCACCCCGAAGGTGCACTTGTTCGGGTTTAACCTCAGCTTGTACAACTTCAACCTGTCAAACAGCTTCTGAAGGTGGTCAAGATGTTCTTCCTCTGTCTGGGATCTTGTAATCATGTCGTCAACGTATACCTCAATCTCATGATGGATCATGTCATGAAACAAAGCAACCATGGCACGCTGATACGTTGCCCCAGCATTTTTCAATCCAAAGGGCATGACCTTGTAGCAAAAGGTACCCCACTGAGTAACAAAAGTTGTCTTCTCCATGTCTTCGGGAGCCATCTTAATTTGATTATAACCGGAGAAACCATCCATAAAGGAGAATACCTTGTGCTGAGCAATGTTGTCAACCAGAACGTCGATATGAGATAGAGGAAAATCATCCTTGGGACTCGCCCTGTTCAGATCCCTATAGTCAACACACATTTGAACCTTACCATCCTTCTTCGGCACTAGAACCACGTTGGCCACCCACTGTGGGTAAGAAGTAACTGCTAGAAAACCGGCGTCAAACTGTTTCATCACTTCAGCCTTGATTTTCTCAGACATCTCCGGGCGCATTCGGCGAACCTTCTGTTTCACTGGAGGACAGTCTTCTTTGGTAGGAAATCGGTGAACCACAATATCGGTATCCAACCCAGGCATATCTTCATAAGACCAGGCAAAGATCTCAACATAGTCACACAGCATCTGAATCAACCGTTGCTTAACACTCGCTTCCAGATTTGCACCGATCTTAATTTCTTTCTTGTCTACCTCTGTACCCAAATTCACTGTTTCCACTGACTCTTCATGTGGCTGAATAACCCTCTCTTTCTGAAGTAACAGTCTTGCAAGTTCACCAGGCACTTCACAATCATCTTCACCTTCGTCTTCGGCTAAGTTGATCAGACTTTCGAAGTCATAACTGGCAGTAGCAGAGTCGTTACCAGTGAGATCCAGAGTGGATGTAGACCTGTATATGTGAGTGTGTGTAAAATAGTTGTTTTGCAATATGTAATAAAAGAAAAATAAGGAGCGCAAAATTTGAAATGCAAGAAAACATCCAATGCTTTTATTAATGATATATGTAAATGACACACATAAATCCCTCACAAATGAGGCCACAGTGCCCCGGGTAAGACACCGGGCCATAAAGTTTAAAACATTGTCTGTTACAAATTCAAACAAAAGTCTCATTACTGGGAAACAAAAGAAATTGGGATGAAGTCCTTTGCTGTCCAGTTGCTTAGACCACCGTCGGTCGTTGGGTAGATCCAACTGTCAAACTCAGCCTCTTCAACATCGTCCTCAATGGCATTCACTTCTGAATTGGTGATGAACACGGGAGGTCTTCCGATCCGTGCATTCCGAACAGCCTTTTGAGCTTCTGTAGTGAAACCCAAACCAAACTTGTTAGTCTTCTATGCAAAATCAAGGAGTTGTCCCCAATTCGCACACCCACCTTTCTCGACAACAGCCCGGGCATCCTTAAAGGAAGCCATCTTCATAGGAGAATCTTCAACAACAGTCTCAGTTGATGCCAGCGTCTGGGGAACCTCTTCAAAATGCTGAAATGGTGTCTCAATGAACTCCCCATCCATCTCTACATATCGGAAAGAGTTGAGGTGGCTCACCATGTACTCCTCCTCTCCTTGTACTGTCACAATCTTCCCTTTCACTGGGTAGTTCAGCTTCTGGTGGAGCGTAGACGTTACTGCCCCAGCCTTGTGGATCCATGGACGACCCAACAAACAAGAATAAGATGGCCGAATATCCATCACATAGAATGTAGATGTGAAAACCTGAGAACCAACCTTAATCGGGATATCAACTTCTCCATGTACCATTCTCTTTGACCCATCAAAGGCCCTAACAACAATGTTGCATGGTTTCAGCTCCAACCCTTCACAATCCAACCAGTCTATAGCTTTTTTAGGCAAAACGTTCAATGAAGAACCAGTATCCACCAATACATGAGCGAGAGTACTGCCCCTGCATTCAATGGAGACATGCAGGGCATCGTTGTGATTCTTCCCTTTAACGGTCAAGTCGGCGTCAGAGAAACCCAACCCATTATCAGCAGTCAGACTAGCCACGCAATCTTTAAATTGATCAGCTGATGTTTCTTGCGGTACGTGCGCAGTCTTCAGGAAGGCAATCAGAGCCTTGGCATGGGCTTATGAGCATAGCAACAGAGATAACATAGAAATCTTGGACGGGGTTTGCCCCAGCTGCTCAACTACATTGTAGTCGCTCTTTTTGATGATCTTTAAAATCTCTTCCATCTCTTATCTAGAAGCTTCAACAGTAATCATCTTTGGTGCCTCCGTCTAGGAAGGCTCATCAGTGGTCCCTTTTCCCCGAGTGTCATATGACTCGACGACAAGGGTAAGAATAGGAACTTGAACAGGAATAGCGGCAGGTACACTGGCAGGTGTAATAACAACAGGTTTTCAAACAGTTGGTGGAGAGATATCAGGGGAGAAAAGTCTTCCGCTGCAGCTGACTTTAGCAGGTCCAACAATATTGCTGACGTCAGTATCAGCATCCAACTCTTGTTTAACTCCATGAAAATAAACATCAGCCTCGTAGTGCCAAGGGACAGCTTTATCAGATGTATAGGGGATAGGCCCAGGAACAATGATGATAAATGGTGCGATTCTTGGAACAGATGTAATTCTAACAGGCTTTCTCGAGGAAGCCTTGGAAGAATTGTCGAAAATGGTGATTATAGCAACTTCTCCAGTATGAACTAAAGGAGCAACAATCTTCTCAAACATAATTTCTTTACTATCCATCAGGCATTGGACACCTGATTTCAAAAGATGGCAACTGGTTGGTAGGGCAGAACACATACGACAACCTTCGTCACAACCCGGAAATAAACCGGCTGACAAAAGATTCTTCTTCACAATCATCAAGGGAGTAGCAATATCTTTCACGGAAACCACAAACGAGTCTTCTTCTACAACATTCAATTCATGCTTGGGCATAGGAGCAGTCACAACATTAGGTCTTTCGGGCGCCTCGAACTCAATCTCCTTAGCATCAATTAAGTCCTGTATTTTGTTCTTCAAAGCCCGACAATCATCTGTATCATGTCCCGAGCTATCTGAGTGAAAAGCACAACGGGCATTAGGGTTGTACTTAGGCGATGCAATGTTGGGATTCTGCGGAGCCTCCCTTGGAGTTACTAGATTGGTCTTCAATAATTGCGGAAGAATCTGAGACAAAGTCATGTTGAGATGGGTGAATTGCCTTCGAGGTCTCTCTGCCTTTTGTTGATTGTTGCGCTGAGGAGCACCAACAGGTCTTGAAATAACAACTGCATTAACAGCTTGGCGGCGTTCAGGTCTATTCTGGCTTTTCGAACTGTAAACAGCACTGGACTCCTTCTTAAAAGGCTTTTTCTCAGTGCCCGATAAAGCACCCTTATGTATTTTACCAGACTTAATTCCAGCCTCAATCCTTTCACCGGTCATGATTAGCTCCGTAAACCAAGATGAAGAACTTCTGATCAGATGGTTGAAAAACGGACCAGACAAGGTCCCCAGAAACATATCAACTAGCTCCCTATCGGCCAAGGGTGGTTGCACTCTTCTAGCGAGATCCCTCCACTTCTGAGCATAATCTTTAAAACCTTCGCCCGCACCCATTGACATACCCTAGAGCTGGGTACGCGTGGGAGCAAGGTCGGCATTGTATTGGTACTGCCTGTAGAAAGCAGCAGCCAAATCTTCCCAACTATGGATACTGGCTCCTTCTAACTGGTAAAACCATTCAAGCAGAGTCCCTGAGAGACTGTCTTGAAAGAAGTGGATCCATAGGTTCTTATCAGCGGTGTACGGCTGAATCTTCCTTACATACGATCGGAGGTGCAGTTTCGGGCAAGAGATTTCGTCGTATTTAGCAAAGGCTGGTGCTTTGAATTTGTGGGGAATCACCACCCCAGATGACAGACCCAGATCTCCAAAGTCCAGACCAGGCACCTTCTGAACTTCCATCGCACTCAACCAGTCTTCCAGTTGCTTGTATCTATCCTCAGTCGGAGGATACTGGTCTTCGTCAAAATCTATCTCGTTGTCTGAAACCACAGGGCTAGGAGCCCTCCTTTCTTCCTGGCTATCTTTCCCTCCAGATGAGGTGGTCAAATCCACTTTATCTCGTAGCTTGTTTCCAAACCTGTGACCTGTGTCAAACAGGACTGTCCTCTTCTTTTTCTTCTTCTTCTCTTTCAGAATAAGGGTCTTCAGATCTTGCTGACCCTTAGCTAAATTCATGAACAACTCTTGGAATTGGGCATTTTGAGCCTGCAGAGCCTTGATTGCTTGTTCAGTTGATGGTTCAGAAGACATGATGCTGAAATAAACAGCGAAGAAGATGAGAAAACCTGTAAGGGTACCTGTTATGAGGTGCATGAAATGAAATGCGTATGATATGATTTCAAAGACATTGAGAGATTCAAATTCGTAAACAAGAAATGAAACACACTTTTATTAGATAAACTTGAAATTCAAATTGTTCAACAAATTGCCCTTAAGGCGTTACAAGAATGGAAATACTGAAAAGTAAATAAAAACTGGAAAGAAAATAATCAAAGGACAATCAGTGCTCCCATGGTCGCTTCTTGTCGGTGCGGACATAGTCATTGAGGATCCACTCGTTCTCCAGTTGTCTTGTCAACTTCTGGATCATCTGCTCTTGCTCGTTAAACTTTTCTCAGTAAGTATCTCGCTCTTCTCTCAGCTGCATCCAAGACCTTTTCAGTGCTCCAATGTCAGTGGGCATGTAAGGGTGGAGGATGGTAGGAAAACCCCATCTTCATTAGCAACTTCAACAATGATAGGCAAGACGGCTTCATACGGCATTCCCAGCTTTTGGGCACGGATACAAACCCATCTGAGATATGGCTCCATCGGAAGAGAAGTCTTTGGACCCAACTCGTGTGGATCAGATCTGTGAACTCTATCCCAAGCCCTTATGAATCTATGGCGTTGCTCGTCACCATCCCATTGAAAATCAAATATAATACTAGGCATTAGTAATTCATGAGGACCTTCCCTCCTAGCACACCCAAACTGATGTAAGGCCAAGCACGGATTATAAGTAATTCCTCCATTGGTTCCTATTAGTGGAACATTGGGGTAATCCCCACATCGATCAATAATATCCACTTCGTCCATACCCTTGATAGTCCAGATGATGTCATTATGAGAGAGAGACATAACCCTATAGGCCCAGCCCATGCCTTCTTTGTTCTTCAACACTGATTTGGGGAGGTGCGAAATAAACCACCTCGCCAATAATGGAGCACAACACATCAAGGTTCCCCGCTTCTGAGCAGTACAGGCATAAAGCTGATGAAGAATGTAGCCCAAGAGAGTGGGTACGGGATTACGAGAGATGAAGATTTTCACCGCATTCACATTAACAAAGGAGTCAGAGTTGGGAAACAGTACCAAGCCATATATCAGAAGAGCCAGAATATCTTCGAATGCCTTGAAGTCTAGACTATCCCAGAAATAATTAGCCTTACCAACCAAGAACTTAGTCAGAAATCCCTTTGCTCCACTACGAGTTTCCCAATTAGCCATTACCTCATCCTTTGTCATATGAAGGGCTGAAGCAATCTCTTCTAGCCTAAGGATCTTCTCCCAACCTGTGAACGGGGTCTGATCCAAAATAGAGATACCAATCAGATCAGAGAACTCTTCTAAGGTGGGGACCAATTGGTAGTCCTGAAAAGTAAAGCAATGGTACAATGGATCATAGAACTGGACTAGGACACTCATCACCTGCTCGTCCAATTTGGAGGTGACCAAACCCAAGAGGTGACCATGTCTCCTGATAAAGGAAGTAGTATCTGACATCTTTGCAACCAAATATTTAAGCATAGTGGGAACCTGGACAAAGTTGATCCGGATGGTATTCCTACGCATGGGCATCATGACCTACAAAACAGAACAAAGATGAATCCCTCCTGTCTTTGAAATGGGTTGGTCCAATGCAAGATGTATGCAATGTTACGATGTCATGATGTCATGATAGAAAGCACACCACAAGTATCCATAAATAGAAAACATGGTAAAGGCACACAAGTCACAAAGAGAGCCCTTAGATTTCAGGCTGGCACGGAGTCTAGGTACTACCCTCTTTCAGTTCAGTTGGTTCAAACCTGTCCTAAAAATAGTAACCGGGTTCTAGAGGATCTCAATATCACTGACTACCCTCAATCGGTCATAATTCCAGTTTAGCAACCTTTTCTTGCGGCCAGAATCATCGCGAGAGTTTAGTCTCAATGAGTGTAGCATACTGCTACTGTTCTATGGCCAAGTTGGTCAATTTAAAGGTTCTAAGGTCAGTTGGTGCTTAATGACCCCTTAGATGACCCATATTCTCCTCGTTCCAACACAAGGGATATCAGTACAATCTAAAGTACCACACCAACGTAGCTACTGCTTCAACCGTATCGGTCTATGCCGTACAGTTCCCTCGTAGTTTATTGCTACTTACCTAAAGGGTATCCCCAGATCCGAGTTAGGATCTATAGTAACTCCGATTCAAGCCCACAAATATAAAGCATACAAAGCAAACAATTGAAAACACAATGATCTAATCCTAAGGTACACCCCACTTATCAATATCCCCAGCAGAGTCGCCAGTTCTGTGATACGGTGGGAGAGAACTGACTGTTTTTGGAATGCTGGTTTGTGTTTTGCGTTTGTTTTTGCAAAATGTCGCGGTAAGCAAGAGTCGCCACCGTCTTTTATTTTATCCAACAAGGAAAGGAAAAAAGCACAGAAAAATTCCTTTTTCGAGATATTTCTCGGGTACGGGGGGTAGATTATAGAAAGGGAAGGTGTTAGCATCCTTTCTATCCATGGTTATCCACGGGCTCTTAGGTACTTGCTCATATTGTTTTCAAAATTTGCTTTCTTTGTGTTTATGGGTTTGAAAAAGTTTTTGTTTGAAAAAGAGTGTAAGTGTGAAAAGTTTTTGTTTTTTTTGAAAGAGCAAGTACTTAAGAACCATCTACCTACTCAAAAAGGGAATCAATCTGTGCTAATGTCCTTTAGACAATGCTATCCCACTATGAATGAGTAGGTAGCATCATCGTTGGAGTTTGAGGGTCAATTCGAATAAGGGACATGCGGTCACTCAAACAACGTTAGGACGCCTTAGTGGTAACCCTAATGTCTTAGATCATTTTATCCGAGGCAACCGTTTTGAGGCAAGTATGATCTTTGGACAAGAGGGCGACCTCTAAAACTTCCTATACTCAATGACCGCGTTACGAAGGCAACCAAGTGGGGTGTACCCTAAGAGTGCGCATGTGCGGGTGTGTTGTTTTCAGTTATTTTGTCTTTGTACATGTCAATGGTTATCTACGTTGATTTTAGGTTAAACATTCAATCTTGTCATGCATCCCTATTATCAAACATCTAACAGTTATATTTTGCGGAAAATAAATTGAGGAAATTAAATTACAAGGCGTCAGGTATTTACATCGCCAAAAACAACCCTTTGAAATTAAAATGAGGAAAATAAAATAAAGCGATAAAAATAGTCCTAATTATATATTACATTCCGGAAACAAATACAATATTGAAATAAAATGGATCGCGTGCGGGAAATTAAATCGGGCGCAAGTTTTTAGGGTTTTGACCCTTTAATTGTTAAAGAAAAGATTTTTTGGTTATTTTTGAATTAAGAAAGAAATTAATCTAGGTTAATTATTAAATTAATAAATAAATTAATTAATAAAAATATTTTTGGGTTTTTGGTATTTAAAGAAATAAAAATAAATTTAATCAATGTTAATAAAAGCCTAATTGTCTAAGTTAATTTTAATTATTGCAAAAAATATATTAAAGTTATTTCTAATTAAAACTAAATTAATTAATTGATTTGTTAATAAAACGAAAATACTAAAATTTAAATTAATAAAGAAAATATTTTTTTGGTTTTAATTTTATTAAGAAAAAGTTTGATTGGTTAATTAATCATGAAAATAATTAAACAAACAATTAAATTAAATAAATAAAAAAATGAAATAGAAAGACTTAGGGGGGTTTGGGCCTGATTTGGAGGTTTGGAATAGCAATTCAGAGGCCCAATAGGCGCTGGCCTGGCTGACTTTGTGAGATTCCCTGTGCGCCCTTTGACTTGGTCCCATGGTAGACCATCATCCTGGACCACCAGATTTGGCCCTAGGGCCATCTGGCACTTTGATGTGTGAGGGAACATGATACACCACGCACTTGGATTTGCACTGGATAACCTGTAGAAAAAATATAACAAAGCGTTTGGAGGACCTGGGATTCGAACCCAGATCCTGTTGGATATTGGATGCACGCCACTACCACTACGCCACTTTGTTTTATTTGTCAATATATTAATCAATAATAATAATATGGGATAATGGATTAATATGCCAGAACAAAAAATAAAAACGCGCGAATTATGAACCAGCCACTGGGGAGATGACACGCCATCGTCCACTACCTCCAACCCTGTAACTTTACCTGCGGATTTAGATCCGCAGCTAAATTCGCAGGTCGTTCCCAAAATCAATTCTAGGCCATGAAAACGACCCCCAAGGACATGGTTAGGTTCGTTTCCCTCTCCTGAGTGCAACCATGTCTATCACGAGATCCAATTTCACCTGAAATGCAAATCCCTAAAATCTAACACAAAACCCTAGCCATACGGTTATGGGGTTACAGTCCATATAAATGAAATCAAATATTGCCAAAAGTTCAGAAATCTCATAAGCATCACAAATATGTCAAAGATTTGCCAGAAAGATGCAAGAATAGAGAGTTAAGGTTTTGGAAACAGGGCCAAGAAACAGGACACTTACAACGTGTTTTGATGGATATGAGAACTTGCTAGGGGTTGGTTCTGCTTCAGTGATTGTCAAGGAAACGATTGAGATCGTTCTTGGCTTCTGAATTTGCCTCTAAGTGTGATTTTGGTTTCACACTTTTTCCACTTTTTTTCAAGTTTTGTTTTCAGTGTTCTTGCATCCTCTCCCCTAGTTTTCGTGTGCTTTGACTTGTATATGTATGATATAATGCATTAGGTCAAGAATTATGCTTTGAATCTTTGCACATCAATGCCATGGGATTTGATTTGATCCACCATTGAAGACTTGCCAAATTTGTCAAAAACTCAATCTTTTTGTACATGGAATGCTTGATACGAGTTTGATACTGTCCATGATGATGATTAAGTCCTGAAAATAGCAAAAGATCTCATGTAATCAAGTTTTGGGATTTTATTTGATTTAATTTGATTTAAAATGAAATAATTCAATAAAAAATCAAATAAAATAATAATATTGATAAATGGACACAAGGCTGAAGCTAGGACACGTGTGAAATGTGTCAAGTCCAAATCAAGTGGAAAAGAATGGGCCCATTTGACAAAATTTGAAGTTTTGGGGATAGTTGACTTTTTGCAATTTTGCAAAAATGCCCAACTTCAACAATGCATAACTTCTTCAATTTTGAACTTTTGGAAGTGTTCTTTGACTTTTTAGAAAGCTTGAGATGTCATATAACCAACCCTTTTGGTATCATATCATTTATATATTCCATGCTCAAGTTATAAGCTTTGGAAAAAAAGGTGTTTTTGTTGACTTTCAAAAATGACCTATAATGTCCAAATTTATAACTTCTTGTGAGTGCATTTTCTGATCTTGGGGTATGAATATGGATTGTAGTAAATTGAATCCTCTTAAAAATTAGCTTTGGATAGGTCATTTATCATAAAGTATGAGAAAGTTATGCTTGGTCAAAGTTGAGTTGACTTTTCCTACAAAACCCTAATTTAGCAACTTTTGAGTCTTGATGAATTTTGAGCAATCCTTGATGAATCATGATCAAACCTTGATCAAATGATGAAATATCCTTCAAAATGAGAATTTTGGCAAAAAATCTTGAAGTTTGACTATTTGTAGGTCACTGTTGACTTTTGCCCTAGCATAGTCGATTTTTGGACCTTTTGAGCAATTGACTGAGCAAACTTCCTCTGCTAGGCTTGAAATTTGACATGGATGACCTTGAGGACATATTAGGACATTAGGGAGAATTTGAGGTCATTTGGACTCAAGGATCTTGATGCAACACAAAACCCTAATTTGGGGTTGACTGTCTTAGGAGATGATTTGTCTGACCCACTCTTGAGCAAAATTGAGCAACTTGGAGATTTTTCTTTCAATGTTTTGAGAAATATGAGAGGGAAAATTTTGGGGTACGACACAAGGGTGTATGGAAGGCGCATGGGATTGGGATGCATTGAATCTGTTGAAATAAAATGAAATAAAGAAAATTGTTGGGACTTGGGATCGAACCCAGGTCTTCACGCTTGCTACCACTGAAGCGTTTCCAGCTGAGTTATGGTTGTTAGTTATAAGTATAATGAGAAGAATATATAATATATAAAAAATTGGTTAGTTGACAAACAAAGCAAAACACGCGAAGATTCAAAAACTCCAATGGGGGGCTGCCACCTAGTCGTCTTCTTCAAGGCTCCGTCGTGTTAGGTGCTCACCTATACCCACAGACAATGTTCATAACCAAAGCCGTGTAACATTCAAAAATCCACAAAATGCAAGATAAATGAAATCTAACTATATAGATCAACCCGTTTTGATCTTGTGAACATCATGGTACCCTTCTTTTTGCCCAATTTAACCTGTAGAACGAACCCCTAAACTGCACACGCAAACCCTAACAATGGCAAAGGCACATATAGACTTCAAAAATTCAATTGAATCATGCAGTTAGCTTGCAAACATCTCAAACATCACAAATATACCAATTAATCATGCTAATGATGCAAGAAATACAATAATAGATTTTGAAAAAAAAGCAAACCGAGTGAACTTGTAACGCGCGATTCTGGGTGTTTCAGGCCTTGCAAACGATCCAATTGGCTTCAATGCACACCCAGGAAGAGGTTGCTGGCTTTAAATGGCTTTGAGATGGCCTGTTGAATGAAAATCGAGCCACATTTTTCTTTGAATTTTTTTGAATTTGTTCTGCTTTTTTTACGACTGTTAACCCTTGTGCCATCCTTTGTTCTTGTCCAATATATATATAGGAATGAATTAGGGTTACAAACTTGGATTGAATCTTTGCAATTATGAGAGATTTGATTTGATTTTCAAGCTACCTGTAAACTTTCTATTTTGAGCCAAATCATCCCTTTCTTGTACCAATTATGCTTGATTCTTTTTATCCTTGATAACTCAGCATATTTTGATTTCCAACCTGTCCAAAAACAAAATCAAATCATATCTTTGCTATTATTCATCAATTATTTGATTTAATTGAATTTTTAATTAATAAAAAATCAAAATAATTTGAAAACTGGAGAAAATAATGTGTGAATGAATATTTGGGTCGTGGACCATATTATAAGTAAGGTGTAACCATAAAAAGTTAGGCCCATTTAGCAAAAAATGCATTTTTGAGCACATTTGACTTTTGGCAATTTTACAAAAAGGGTCAACTTTGACAAGGCATATCTCCTCCAATTTTAACCCTAGAGAGGTTTTCTTGGACTTTTTGGAAAGCTTAGGATATTACCTAAGCAATCGCTTTAGTCTCATCTCAATTGAGTCTTCCATGTTCATGTAACAAGCTTTGACCAAAAAGGTGTTTTTGTTGACTTTTCAAAAGGACCCATAATGTAGAAATTCATATCTTTTTATGAGTGCATATTTTGAACTTGTGAGATGAAGATGAATTGTAGGTAATTTCATCCTCTTAAAAATGAGATTTGGATGGAAAATTTCGGATAAAGCATGTGGAAGTTATGCTTGGTTAAAGTTTGGTTGACTTTTACTAAGAAACCCTAATTTAGCAACTTTTGGGTTTTTATGAATTTGGAGCATTCCTTGGGGAATCATGATCAACCCTTGATAAAATGATGAAAGTAACTTCAAAATGTTAATGTTGACCAAAAATATTGAAGTTTGACTGTATGTGGGTCACAATTGACTTTTGACCTAATACAGTCGATTCCCAAGCATCTGAGCAGTTGACTGAGCAAACTTCTTGTGCAAGGCATGAAACTTGACATGTAGGGTCTTGAGAACATATTAAGACCATGGATAGCATATGAGGCCTTTGTATTTAACCCATCTTGATGAAAATGGAAACCCTAATTTGAGGTACACTACCTTAGGAGAGAGTTTGTCCAGTCCACTCCTGGGCAACCTTGAGCAAATTGAGGATCTCAATTGACATGTATTGAGTAAAATGAGAGGGAAAATTTTGGGGTACAACAGATGCCCCTGTTCAATCTTCTTAAACCTGAGGATGTAGATTGGCTCGTCTGCCTTTCGTAATCTAAAGGTGGAAGATGATTGAACACTAGAGTGCCCATAAATTTGAAATCGCATGAAGTGATACTTGATTTGGTGATATCAGTAATGGGCTTATAGATGCCATTCGGAAGCTTCTAGAGAATTTTCGGAGATGGGCTTAAAGATGTCATCCAAGATGTGGCGGAATATCATCGGAGATGGGCTTAAAGATGCCATCTAGAGGATGTTGATTTCCTGAGACATTCCTTCGATGGGAGCTCCTGTTACTGTTGTTGATGAGGAATCTACTGAGGAATGTTGGTATCTGTCTTGGGAGAAATAGAATTTTAGGAGCTTCAGTTGTCCGTTACTCTACTGGGGAAATAACTCCGACTTGAGGAAGCAGAAGTGAACTGCACATCTGGTCAGGGTATATGCTGCACCGCGACTTACTGGGGAAATGCGAAACCAATCGTGTTTGATTAGGTCTAAGTATTACAGTGTTGTGGACTGTTGTCTGGAGATAAGAGAGAAGGAACCTGTATAGTAAGGTCATGAGAAGGAACTTGGATAGTAGGGTTACTTTGATATAAAATCCTGGACAGTAGGGCTGTGAGAATGAACCTGGGTCATAAAGTTACTTCGATATGAAAGCCTAGATAGTAGGGCTGTGAGAAGGAACCTGGATAGTAGGGTTACTTCGATATGAAAGCCTGGATAGTAGCGCTGTGAGAAGGAACCTGGGTCGTAGGGTTACTTCGATATGAAAGGCTGGATAGTAGGGTTGTAAGAAGGAACCTGGATAGTAGGGTTACTTCGATATGAAAGCCTGGATAGTAGGGATGTGAGAAGGAACTTGGATAGTAGGGTTACTTCGATATGAAAGCCTGGGTAGTAGGGCTGTGAGAAGGAACCTAGATAGTAGGGTTACTTCAATATGAAATCCTGGATAGTAGGGCTATGAGAAGGAACCTGGATAGTAGGGTTACTTCGATATGAAAGCTTGGGTAGTAGGGATGTGAGAAGGAACTTGGATAGTAGGGTTACTTCGATATGAAAGCCTGGATAGTAGGGTTGTGAGAAGGAACCTGGATAGTAGGGTTACTTAGATATGAAATCCTGGATAGTAGGGTCGTGAGAAGGAACCCAGGTAGTAAGGTTACTTCGATATGAAAGCCTGGATAGTAGGGTTGTGAGAAGGAACCTGGGTAGTAGGGTTACTTCGATATGAAAGCCTGGATAGTAGGGCTGTAAGAAGGAACCTGGATAGTAGGGTTACTTCGATATGAAAGCCTGGATAGTAGGGCTGTGAGAAGGAACCTGGATAGTAGGGTTACTTAGATATGAAAGCCTGGATAGTATGGCTGTGAGAAGGAACCTGGTTAGTAGGGTTACTTCGATATGAAAGCCTGGATAGTAGGGTTGTGAGAAGGAACCTGGGTAGTAGGGTTACTTTGATATGAAAGCCTGGATAGTAGGGCTGTGAGAAGGAACCTGAATAATAGGGTTACTTCGATATGAAAGCCTGGATAGTAGGGCTGTGAGAAGGAACCTGGATAGTAGGGTTACTTCGATATGAAAGCCGGGATAGTATGGTTTTGAGAAGGAACTTGGGTAGTAGGGTTACTTCGATATGAAAGCCTGGATAGTAGGGTTATAAGAAGGAACCTGGATAGTAGGGTTACTTCGATATGAAAGCTTGGATAGTATGGCTGTGAGAAGGAACCTGGATAGTAGGGTTACTTCAAAGTGATAGTGTGGATTAGTTGACCCGTTTGGTTTTGGGAACTGAGTTTCCGTTAGTCGTCTGCAGATGTGACTTGCATAACTGCTGAATTTGTTGAAGCTAATCCTCTTTTCCTGAAAAGATATCAGGGTTAGTTATATGCGATGCATGAAATGCAGGGTGAGATGATGTTCTCAAAATAAATGAGATTATGCTGTATATGATATGCATGTGTATGTCATGATGTATGTTCATGAAATTCTATCGGGGTATGCTCGCATATGGGAAAATAAATCCCTGACAGTTGCTGGAGATTTGTAAATATTCTGTTGGGAAGAGATGCTGGAGAATAACTCTGCGGGGACCAAACTTAGGGGGAAGAGATACTTTGTTGGTAGACCTGCTGATCTGGAGGAATAAACTCAGTTGGGGATGAAATTCCGTTGCTGGAGATAATGAGCTCTGTTGGAGATTGAGCTTCTGTATCCGTAGAAATAAACTCCGCTTGGGGGATGAAATTTACTAACTCGCCCGCGATTGCAAACCTTGGTTGGCGATATTTATGTCCTATTTCGGGAAAGTTAACATCAATGTCTTTGGATATTGTTACTCTGTGGGGAGTGTATGCACCAATAATTATGTTCCCAAGCTGGCTCTATCCTGATACCTGCTGGGCAGAGGAACCGTCAAGTTTGGCACTTCTTGTTTTTTCCCTGTTTCTGGAATTACGAGTAATTGCCTTTGTTTCTTATGTAAATATTTATGAGCAGCAATCATTTTCAAATGCATATATCAAAAATAAATCATTGGACGTTCTTGCAAAACAAAACAGAAAAAGAAAAACAAATTGAAGTTTTGTGAAAATGACTTGTATTGATTTTGAAGTTGGCCTGCAATAGGTGTTTTGTACAAAGAGGTTGACGTTCTAGTAAGAGAACGCCGCCGAAAGATAGAAATTATACAATTTGTGCAAAAGAAAGAAAAACAACTATGTGAAACAACCCCATCGGGTTCCAACTCTGCTATTGCCTTTATATCTTCAAGCGTCTCATCACTTTGCTACTTGGTCGAAGATTGATCAGATTGATTGGTACCGTCCGAGCTTGATAGTCGATACCAAAGTCTGTTCGCAAGATGATCCAATGATACATAATGATACGCTTCAATCCCTAACTTTTCCTGGATTGCCCTTTCGGGTTTTCAATCCACTGGGATACCCTTTTTTGCCCAAGCCTCCCTTTCGGGTTTTCAACTTGCCGGGTGTACAGATTTTTTCATTTTCATCCCTTACTTTTGCCCGAACCCTTTTGGTTCGCCGGGAAGCCCTTATTTTTGCCTAGTCCAGTCAACCTAGAGGGTCTTTGATTATGCGTAGTATCTTTTCACTATGTCTGTATTAACAGGGTGAGGAAGTTCGTCACCATCCATGGTGGTTAGAATCATAGCTCCTCCCGAGAAAATGTTCTTAACCACAAATGGCCCTTCGTATGTGGGGGTCCATTTGCCCCTGGGATCACCTTGCGACAGTATGATGCGTTTGATCACTAGATCCTCGACTTGATATTCCTGGCGTCTGACTTTCTTGTTAAAATCCTTGATCATTCGCTTTTGATACGTCTAACCATGGCAGATAGCAGTAAGTCTCTTTTCATTGATTAGATTTAGCTAATCAAGTCGGGTTTGGATCCAGTCGTCTTTGTTCAAACCCGCATCCTTCATAATCCTTAGAGAGGGTATCTGGACTTCTATGGGTAGGACTGCCTCCATACCATATACCAGAGAGTAGGGTGTTTCCCCTGTCGACGTCCGTGCTGAGGTACGGTACCCATGAAGAGCGAATGGTAACATCTCATGCCAGTCTTTATATGTCACCGTCATCTTCTGCACAATCTTCTTGATGTTCTTGTTAGCTACTTCAACAACTCCATTCATCTTCAGCCGGTAGGGAGAAGAGTTATGATGCTGTATCTTGAACTGTTTACAGAGCTTGATGATCATTGTGTTGTTGAGATTCGTACCATTGTCAGTAATAATTCTCTCTGGCACACCATATCGACAGATCATATTATGCCTGATAAACCGTGCAACAACGTTCTTGGTCACAACAGCAAAAGAGGCTGCCTCAACCCACTTTGTGAAGTAATCAATGGCTACTAAGATGAAGCGATGTCCATTGGAAGTGGTAGGTATGATCTCGTCGATCATATTGATGCCCCACATTGCAAAGGGCCACGGAGCTGTCAAGATGTTCAAGGGGACCGGAGGCACATGCACCTTATCAGCGTAGATTTGGAACTTATGACAGGTTCGAGAGTGCTGATAACAATCGACTTCCATAGTGGACTAATAATATCCTGCCTGTAGGATCTTCTTAGCCATGGTATGTCCACTAGAATGGGTTCCGAAGGTGCCTTCATGTAGATCTGTCATGATCCTTTCTGCTTCATTTTTGTCTACACACCGTAATAGTGTGGAGTCATGGTTGCGTTTATAGAGGATTCCATTACCGAGGAAGAACTTTGCAGCAAACCTTCTCAGAAACTACTTATCATTGACAGATGCCCCTTCGGGATATTCCTAAGCCTCGAGATACCTTTTGACTTCGTGAAACCAGGGTTTGTCTGTCAATTCTTTGGTGTCGATCTCACAGCAGTGTGCTGGTTCATCCAACCTCTCAATGGTAATCTGGGGAGTTTCATTGTTCCACCTAACCTTGAACATAGAAGACATGGTAGCTAGCGTGTTTGCTAACTGGTTCTCCTCTCGTGGGAAATGTTCGAAGGTTACCTCCTCAAAGTGTGGGAGCAATGTCAGTACATACTCTTTGTAAGGAATGAGATTCGAGTGCTTCGTATCCCACTCTCCTTTGATCTGACTTATCACCAGAGCGGAATCCACGAATACACTTAAGAACTTAATCCTCAGGTCAATAGCAGCTCGAAGACCCATGATACATGCTTCATACTCCGCCATGTTGTTGGTGCAGTTGAAACATAATCGGGCGGTGAACGGAGTATGACAGCCCTCGGGAGGTATGATTACAACGCCATTGCCGTTACCCAGTGTGTTTGAGGCTCCATCAAAATACATAGACCATTGGGATCCCTCCTCGGGTCCTTCATCCGGTCCAGGTTCTTCGTAGTCATTCACCAACATGATATTCTCATCTGGGAACTCAAAATTCATGGACTGGTAATCATCCATGGCCTGATGAGCCAAATGATCAGCCAATACACTCCCTTTTATTGCTTTTTGGGTTGTATATTGTATGTCGCACTCAGTTAAGATCATTTTCCACCTTTCTATCCTTCTGGAGAGTGCGGGCTTTTCAAAAATGTACTTGATTGGATCCATCTTTGATATCAACAAGGTAGTGTGAGTCAGCATATACTGTCTCAGTCGGCGAGCAACCCATGCCAAAGCGCAACAAGTTTTCTCGAGCAATGAGTACCATGTCTCACAGTCGGTAAACTTTTTGCTAAGGTAATAAATTGCATGCTCTTTTCGACCAGACTCGTCATGCTGCCCCAGCACACACCCCATTGAATTGTCTAGAACTGTCAAGTATAATATCAAAGGTCTTCCTTCAACTGGAGGCATCAGAATTGGCGGTTCTTGAAGGTATTCCTTGATTCTTTCGAAAGCGATCTGGCATTCATCATTCCACTTTACCACTTGATCTTTCTTCAGAAGCTTGAATATTGGCTCACAAGTAGCAGTCAGATGTGAAATGAACCTGGCGATATAATTCAGGCATCCCAAGAAACCCCTAACTTCCTTCTCTATGCGGGGAGCCGGCATCTCTTGTATGGCCTTTACCTTCGCAGGGTCTACCTGAATACCTTTGTCACTGACAATGAAACCCATAAGCTTAACAGACCTTACCCCGAAGGTGCACTTGTTAGAATTCAACCTCAACTTGTATGTCTTCAACCTGTCAAACAACTTTTGGAGATGATCAAGGTGCTCTTCCTCAGTCTGAGATCTGGCTATCATGTCATCAACATAAACCTCGATCTCATGATGAATCATATCGTGGAACAAAGCGACCATGACACGCCGATAGATTGCCCCAACATTCTTCAACCCAAAAGGCATCACCTTGTAGCAGAAGGTGCCCCATTGCGTGACGAAGGTTGTCTTCTCCATGTCTTCAGGAGCCATGTTGATCTGGTTGTAGCCAGAGAAACCATCCATGAAGGAGAAAATTTTGTGCTGCACGATGTTGTCAACTAGAACATCAATGTGAGGAAGTGGGAAGTCATCCTTGGGGCTTTCCCTGTTCAGATCTCTGTAATCCACACACATCCGTACCTTACTGTCCTTTTTAGGTACCGGAACAACGTTGGCAACCCACTATGGATATGAAGTGACAACTAAGAATCCTGTGTCGAACTGTTTCATGACCTCTGTCTTGATCTTCTCTGACATTTCAGGACGCATACGACGAACCTTCTGTTTAACTGGAGGACAGTCTTCTTTAGTCGGCAGGCGATGTACCACAATATCAGTGTCCAAACCAGGCATGTCTTTATAGGACCAGGCGAAGATTTCAACATAGTCGTGCAGCATCTGTATCAACCTCTGTTTGATGCCAAATTCCAGATTTGCACCTATTTTAATCTCCTTTCCGTCTTCCTTAGTACCCAAATTCATTGTCTCAACTGGCTCTTCATGAGTCTGTATGGCCCTCTCTTCCTGTTGTAGTAGTCTAGCAAGTTCTCCAGGCACCTCACAATCATCCTCACCTTCTTCCTCGGCTTGGTTGATCGAATTTTTGAAGTCATAACTGGAAATAGTAGAGCTGTTATCAATGGGATCCAGAGTGGATATGAATCTGCATTATGATACGTGAGTGTGTGTAAGAGAATATCTATTTTGGTAAAGTGAAAACAGAAAAGAAAAACAGAGAGCGCAAAATTTGTATGCAAGAAATGTCCAATGCTTTATTAATGATATATGAAATGACAAATAATAGCCCTCACAAACAAAACCAATGTGCCTCGGGCAAGGCACAAGGCCATAAAGTGTTAAATTTTTTATTACAAATCGCAAAACAAGTAAGACAATTACTGTGGAATAAAAGAAACAGGTATAAAGTCCCTAGCCGTCCAATTACTCAGTCCATCGTTGGTAGTTGGGTAGATCCAGCTGTCGATGTCTGAGTCCTCCTCGCTGTCCTCAATGGCGTTAATTCCCCGATTACTGATGTGTAGGGGAGGTCTTCCAGCCCGAGCGTGTCGAACAACCCTTTGAGCCCCTGTAGTAAAGCCCAAACCAAAATTTTCAGTTTTGTGAGTGAAATCAGGGAGCTGACCCCAATTGGCACACCCACCTCAACCACGGCCCTGGCGTCCTTGAGGGAAGCCATTTTCAGAGGAGGTTTGCTGTTGGTAGTAGTTTTAGTCGATGTCGAGATTTGAGGGACCTCTTCAAAATTCTGACAAGGAGTTTCTATGAATTCCCCGTCCATCTCTATGTACCAGAAGGAATTGAGGTGGCTCACCATATACTCCTCCTTACCCCGCACAGTGACAATCTTCCCTTTTACCGGATACTTCAGCATTTGGTGGAGTGTGGAAGTAACTGCCCCAGCCTCGTGGATCAAAGGACGACCCAACAAACAAGAATACAATAGCCTGATATCCATCACATAGAAAGTGGACCCAAAAGTCTGAGAACCCACTTTGACAGGGATGTCCACCTCCCCGTGCACCATTCTCTTTGATCCCTCAAAAGCCCTTACCACAATGTTACTAGGCTTTAGAGTCAAACCCTCGCAACTGATCCAATGCCTTCTTAGGCAAGACATTCAACAAAGACCCAGTATCTACCAGCACACGAGCCATAGTGGTGCCCCTGCATTCAATCGAGACATGCAGAGCATCATTATGCTTCCTTCCCTTTAGTGTCAAATCCGCATCTGAAAAACCCAGCCCATTATCAGCAGTTAGGATGACCACACAGTCTTTGAACTGATCAGCTGAAGTCTCTTGCGGAACATGTGCAGTTTTGAGGAATGCAATCAAAGCCTTCACATGGGCCTCAGAGCACAACAGCAGGGATAACATGGATATCTTTGATGGGGTCTTCCCCAGCTACTCGACCACATTGTAGTCACTCTTCTTAATTATTTTCAGTATTTCCTCCATTTCTTGCTTAGAGGCTTCCACAACAATTTTCCTAGGTTCCTCTGTCCGGGCAGACTCACCTATAATTTCCTTGCCGCGGGTATCAGACGATTCATCGATAGGGGTAATAACTGGAGTAAGAACAGGAACAATAGTTGATGTACTAGCAGGAACAACAGATGGAATGACAATAGGTTTGTTGACAGTCTTCGGGGAAATCTCGGGAGAGAAGACCCTTCCACTTCGGGTAACTTTGCTGGTTCCGACAATGTTACAAATATCAGGATCAACCTCTTCGTCTTTCAAATATTGTTTGATGCCATGATAATACACATCGACACCATAATGCCATGGGACAGGTTTGCCCGAGACATATGGAACAGGACCAGGAACAATGATTATCAGCAGAGCAATTTTTGGAGCAGATGTAATCCTAACAGGTCTTCTCGAAGAAACCTTGGAAGGATTGGTGGAAATGATTATAATGACAACGTCTTCAGATGGAACAATGGGAACCAAAGTTTTCTCAAACACAATTTCTTTGCTATCTATCAGGCGTTGAACACCTAACTTCAGAAAACGGCAACCAGAAGGTAGAAACGAACACATGTGGCAACCTTCACCACAACCCGGAAATAAATCGGCCAATAGCAAATTCTTCTTGACAGTCATGAGAAGAGTAGAAACTTCATCAATAGAGGTAACGAACAAATCAGTATCAACAACATTAATTCCACGACCGTGTTTAGGCATAGGAGCGGTTATGACATTTGGATTTTCTGGAGCATCAAACTCTATTTCCTTAGCTTCGATCAAGTCTTATACTTTGTTCCTCAGAGCCCAGCTGTCATTTGTATAGTGGCCAGGACTCTCAGAATGATAGGTACACCAGGAATTTGGATTATGTCGGGGAGATGTAGTGTTTGGATTCTTGAGAGCCTCCTTGAAGGTTGCCAAGTTGGATCTTAGTAGATGAGATAGAACTTTGGCCAATGTCACGTTGATTCGGGTAAACTGTCGTTATGGTCTTTCCACCCTTTGTTGATTGTTGCATTGTGGAGCAACTGCAGGCTTAGGTATCATTACGACACTTATTATTTGACGATGCTCGGCCCTGTTTTGACCCCTCGAGATGTAGATGGCACTGGCTTCCTTCTTACCAGCAAAAGGCTTCTTTACTGAACTCGAAGAGGCATCCTTCTGTATTTTGCCGCTTCAAATCCCAGCTTATACTCTTTCTCCAGTTAGGATCAGCTCGCCGAAACCAGCTGATGAGCTGCCGATCAAATGATTTAAAAATGGACGAGATAGCGTCCCCAGAAACATATCAACCAACTCCCTATCAGACAACGGGGGTTGAACTCTCCCAACCAAGTATCTCCATTTTTGTGCATAATCTTTAAAGCCTTCACTTGCACCCATGGACATACTCTGGAGTTGAGTACGAGTAGGAGCAAGGTCAACATTGTACTGATACTTCTTGTAGAAAGCAGTAGCCAGATCTTCCCAGTTTCAGATATTTTCTCCCTCCAGCTGGTAGAACCATTCAAGCTGAGTCCCTGACAGACTATCTTGAAAGAAATGAACCCACAGATTTCTTTCAGCGGTGTAGGGCTGGATCTTTCTGACATAAGAACGAAGATGGAGTTTTGGGAAGGACACCCCATTATACTTAGCAAAAACTAGAGCTTTGAACTTCTGCGGAATGACCACTCCCGACACTAACCTCAATTCTTCGAAATCCAGTCCAGGTATCCTCTAAACTTCCATGGCACTCAGACGATCTTCCAACTGTTTGTATCTATCCTCAGCAGGAGGATATTACTCATCATTATAATCAGTATCACTGTCACAAACTGCGGGACTGGGATCCTTCTCTTCTTCCTAATTCTCCCCTTCCTTGGATGAAGAGGTAGGATCGGCTTGTCGCTTTAACCGCTCTCCAAACTTTCTGCCCATATTCAGAATACCGACAACCTTCTTCTTTTTCTTCTTCTCTTTTAGGATGAGGGCTTTCAGATCCTCCCACCCTTTTGCCAGACTTACAAACATTTATTGGAACTGGGCGTTCTGTTCCTGAAGGTCCTTGATGGTTTGCTCGGAAGACATTTCATGCTGAAATAAATAGCGAAGAAGATGAGAAACCTGTAATGATGTGTATGATAATGGGATGCACATGCAATGATTTCAAAGACTTCGGGAAATTTAAATTTGCAAATAAAAATAAACAAAAACTTTATTAGCTGAATTTGAAGTTCAAATGCCTTTTAGGCGTTACAATTAAAAAACAAATCTAAAACTATAAAAGACATCAAAGTTCCCATGGATGCTTCCTCTTTGTGCCGAGATAGTCATTGAGTCCTCTTTCTTCATGCAGATGCTTTGTGAGCTCTAAAACCTTCCTCTCTTAAGCATGGAACTGATCCCTGTAAGTATCCCGCTCCTTCATCATCTGAATCCAAGACCTATGTAATTCCCCAAGATCAGTGGGCATGTAAGGATAGAGAACCGTGTAAGGAATACCTTATTCAGTAGTGGGTTCCACAATCACTGGTAAAACAGCCACATAGGGCATCATAAGCTTCTGGGAACGAGCTCGTACCCATTGGAGGTAAGGTTCCATAGGAATGGAAGCTTTTGTCCCCAAAGCCTTGGCGCCAGATCTGCTTACCATGCCCTAAGCTCGTATGAACCTCCGGCGATACTCTTTAACATCATTCTCATAGTTGAATATAATACCCTCGATAAGTAACTCATGGGGACCATCCCTTCGAGCGTAACCAAATTGTCGCAGGGATAAACAAGGATTGTAGGTTATACCCCCTCTAATACCAAGCGATGGGACATTAGGGTACTCCCCACAGCGGTCAATAATAGCAGTGTTTTCCATAGCTCGAGAACACCAAAGAATATCCGTATGAGCGAGTGACATTATCCTTTGCGACCAACCCAAACCTTCTTCGTTCTTTAGTACGGACTTAGATATGTGAGAAATAAACCACCTCGACAGCAATGGCATGCAACACATAAGAATCCCCCTTCTCTTCATGGTACGAGTATGGAGAGTGTGCAAAATATCCCCGAGCAATGTTGGCACTGGGTTTTGGGAGAGGAAGATCTTGATAGCACTCACATATATGAATGAATCCAGATTAGGGAATAGGACTAACCCATAGATTAGAAGAGCCAAAACCTCCTCAAAAGCCTGAAAATCCATATCATCCCAAAACAGCTGGGCCTTGTCTATCAGAAACTTAGCTAGAAAACCCTTGACTCTGCTTCTTGTTTCCCAATTGGATACCACGTCGGCCCATTTTAGATGTAAAGATGAGGCAATGACTTCTGGCTTAGGAACTTCTTCTAGACCTGTGAGGGGTAACTATTCAAGAATAGGTATATCCAACAGCTGAGAGAATTCTTCCAAGGTAGGTACTAACCGATAATCTGGAAAGGTGAAGCAGTGGTGCTTGGGATCAAAGAACTGAAAGAGTACACTCATCATCTTTTCATCAAAGTTTGAAGTAACCAGGTTGAAAAGTAGACCATGACTCTTAGTGAACGCAAAAGTTTCAGAAACCCTTGATGCTAGCTCTTTGAGTTGGGAAGGTATCTTCACAAAGCTGATTCGGATAGTGTTTCTACGAACAGAAGCCATGATCTTCAAAACAGAACAAAGATAAATTCCCTTGATCTTTGAAATGGTTAGTGCAATAAGAATGGATGCTATGTTATGTTGCATGATGTCATGAGAAAACCAGGTATAACAAACACAGGTATAGCAAACACAGTCAAATCACACAAAGTCCTTAGGTTTAAGGCTTGCATGAGGTTAAAGGTAGTACCCTCTTGAAGTTTAGTTGGTTTCAAACCTGTCTTAAAAAGTAACCAGGTTCTAGAGGATCTCAATATCACTGACCATCCTTTATCGGGAATTGTCTCAGCTCAAGCAATCTTTTCTTGCAGCCAAAATATCCCAAAAGTCTGATCTCAATGAGTGTAGTATCGAGTATCAACCAATCCTCAGCTCTACACCGAGGTCGAGTATCTCACTACTTTCTAATTTCCAAGTTTGTTCAACTAAGGTTCTAAGGTCCGTTAGTGCTTCACGACACCATGCGACGACCCTGTATTCTCCTCGTTTCCCCACGAAGGATACCGGTACCAACCAAAGTGTCACACCAACACAACCATCACTTAAACCATATCGGTCTATGCCATACAGTCTCCACGATCTATTGCTATTTACCTAAAGAGTGTCCCCAGATCCGGGTGTAGGATCTTTAACAATGCCCAAGCAAAACCCTTTAAGAATAAAGCATACAAAACAAACAAGAAAGCAATTTAAAAATGACCTAGATCCTAAGGTAAACCCCACTTTATTTTATATTCCCCAGCAGAGTCTCCAGTTCTTGATACGGTGGCAGAACCGACTGTTTTTACTGGTTTGCGTTTGTATTCGCAAATGTCACGGTAAGTAAGAGTCGCCACCGACTTTTATTTCATCCAGCAAAGGAAAAGGAAAAAGAACAAAAAAAACCCTTTTCGAGATGTTTCTGAGTACGAGGGATAGATTATAGAAAGGGAAGGTGTTAGCACTCTTTTTATCCATGGTTTTCTAAGGGCTCTTAGGTACTTGATCATCTTTTTAAAATTGCCTGTGCGTGCTTATTTTGAAAATGTTTTACTTCGTGATAACCCTTGTATCAGTCCTCAAGGGTGTGACGAAGTTTGTTTTGAACATTTGTTTTGAAAGGTGTTTGTGTGAAAAGTTTTGTTTGTTTGAGCAAGTACCTAGGAACTAATCTACCTACTAAAAAAAAGCCTGTTCGTTTTCCTTTAGACAACGCTATCCTATTATTAAGGAATAGGTAGCACTGTCTTTGGAGTTGTAAGGGACATTCGAAAGGGACAAGTACAATCACTAAAGCAACAGTTACAAAACTTTAGTAGTAACCCTAAAGTCTTAAGATCTTTCCGAGGCAACATTTTTGAGGCAACATTTTTGAGGCAACATTCGAATGGGACACTTTGATCTTTTAGACCGGAGGGCAACCACTAAAATCTCCTATGCTTAATGATTATTTACCGAAGGCAACCGAAGTGAGATAAACCCTAGGAGTGAATATGTGCATATGAATTGTTTCAGTTATTTAATCTTTGCCCATTAGGTGATCTACCATTTAAATTTCCAGATATTCTTGCCATAGAATCCTATTAGCATACATCTAACCATTAAATATTTGCGGAAATTAAAAGTGCGAGAAAATAAACCTAATTACAAGAAAAAAGATTTTTATACATTTTTTATTGGAGAAAACAATGAAATTGCAAATTAAATAAAACCCTAATTTCTAATTGCTTTTTAATTATGAAAAAAAATAATTTAAGTTAACCTAATTAATTAAAATAAATATTTTAATGAAACAATGATTTTGGTGTATTTTTAAAGAAAATTAATTAAATTATGTACAATTCAAATCCTAAGTCTAATTATTTTTAATTATAAAAAGAGATTAAATTTCCCTAAGTTAATGAAACTAAATTAATTAAGAAATAAAATATTTTTATTAAAAAAAGATTTTTGTAGTTTGTTGTGATTTTTTGATTAAAAAAAGAAAATGATTTTTGTGTTAATTAAGAAAAAAAGAAAATAACTAAAGGAAATAAATAAAGAAATTAAACAAGTATAAAAAAGAAATGATTGGGCCTGTATGTTGAAGTAGAAAGGGGTATGATTCTGAAATTGCTGGGCCCAAGGTTGCTGGCCCAGCCTACGTGAGATCCTGTATAGCGCTATCCTGAGGGTCTACCATGGGTCTTTCCTTGATGAGGCGTTGGATCTGATGCCATGGTGATCAGAGGCTGGATGCAAGGGTGTATGAAAGGCGCATGTGATTGGGATGCATTAAATCTGTTGAAATAAAATGAAATAAAGAAAATTGTTGGGACCTGGGATCGAACCCAGGTCCTCACGCTTGCTACCACTGAAGCGTTGCCAACTGAGCTATGGTTGTTAGTTGTAAGTATAATGAGAAGAATATATAATATATATAAAAAGTGGTTAGTTGACAAACAAAGCAAAATGCGCGAAGATTCAAAAACTCCAATGGGGGGCTGCCACCTAGTCGTCTTCCTCAAGGCTCCATCGTGTTAGGTGTTCACCTATACCCATGGACAATGTTCGTAACCATAGCCCTGTAACATTCAAAAATCCATAAAATGCAAGATAAATGAAATCTAACTATATAGATCAACCCGTTTTGATCTTGTGAACATCATGGTACCTTTTTTTTGCCCAATTTAACCTGTAGAACGAACTCCTAAACTGCACACGCAAACCCTAACAATGGCAAAGGCACATATAGGCGTCAAAAATTCAATTGAATCATGCAGTTAGCTTGCAAACATCTCAAACATCACAAATATACCAATTAATCATGCTAATGATGCAAGAAATACAATAATATATTTTGAAAAAAAAGTAAACCGAGTGAACTTGTAACGCACAATTCTGGGTGTTTCAGGCCTTACAAACGATCCAATTGGCTTCAATGCACACCCAGGAAGAGGTTGTTGGCTTTAAATGGCTTTGAGATGGCCCGTTGAATGAAAAACTAGTCACACTTTTCTTTGAAATATTTTGAATTTGTTCTGCCTTTTTTTACGACTGCTAACCCTTGTGCCATGCTTTGTTCTTGTCTAATATATATCTAGGAATGAATTAGGGTTACAAACTTGGATTGAATATTTGCAATTATGAGAGATTTAATTTTCAAGCTACATGTAAACTTTCTATTTTGAGCCAAATCATCCCTTTCTTGACCAATTATGCTTGATTCGTTTTAGCTTTGATAACTAAGCATATTTTGATTGCCAACCTGTCCAAAAACCAAATCAAATCATATCTTTGCTATTATTCATCAATTATTTGATTTAATTCAATTTTTAATTAATAAAAAATCAAAATAATTTGAAAACTGAAGCAAATAATATGTGGATGAATATTTGAGTCGTGGACCATATTATAAGTAAGGTGCAAGCATAAAAAGTTAGGCCCATTTAGCAAAAAATGCATTTTTGAACACATTTGACTTTTGGCAATTTTGTAAAAAGGGTCAACTTTGACAAGGCATATCACCTCCAATTTTAACCCTAGAGAGGTGTTCTTGGACTTTTTGGAAAGCTTAGGGTGTCCCCTAATCAACCCTTTTGGTATAATCTCAATTGAGTCTTCCATGTTCATGTAAGAAGCTATGACCCATAAGGTGTTTTTGTTGACTTTTCAAAATGACCCATAATGTAGAAATTCATATCTTTTTATGAGTGCATATTTTTAACTTTTGAGCTGAAGATGAATTGCAGGGAATTTAATCCTATTCAAAATGAGCTTTGGATGGAAAATTTCTGATAAAGCATGTGGAAGTTATGCTTGGTCAAAGTTTGGTTGACTTTTACTAAGAAACCCTAATTTAGCAACTTTTGGGTTTTTATGAATTTGGAGCATTCCTTGGGGAATCATGATCAACCCTTGATAAAATGATGAAAGTAACTTCAAAATGTTAATGTTGACCAAAAATATTGAAGTTTGACTGTATGTGGGTAAGAATTGACTTTTGACCTAATACAGTCGATTCTCAAGCATCTGAGCAGTTGACTGAGCAAACTTCTTGTGCAAGGCATGAAACTTGACATGTAGGGTCTTGAGAACATATTAAGACCATGGATAGCATATGAGGCCTTTGTATTTAACCCATCTTTATGAAAATGGAAACCCTAATTTGAGGTACACTGCCTTAGGAGAGAGTTTGTCTAGTCCACTCCTGGGCAACCTTGAGCAAATTGAGGATCTCAATGGACATGTATTGAGTAAAATGAGAGGGAAAATTTTGGGGTACAACAATCGTCACTATCCGTGTGGAAAACATACCTACTGCCCACAATTTTGAGAAAGGAGAATTTGCATCATCTCAAAGTGGAGGATATGGTCTGGATCTTAAAATCAACAATGCCTCACTCAACACCCAAGTGGAAAATATATCTCTTCACTACATATTGTAGAAGTATAGTTGTTTTCATTACTACAAGGATTGACAATAGTTAAATCTTTTGAGAAAAGTTTAAAGATAAAAGCCAAAGTGGAAAAATGGTTTGAAATGAGATTGATTGACTCTTAGTCTTCTCACAAAAAATGTCAAGGTATTATTAAGTCGATTGGAGTTTATTTATGAAAATGTTTTGAAAATACATGGACATAAGTCCAAGTTTATTATGAAAGTGGTTCAACTTTATAAACAAGAAGGGTTTTCAAAAGGAGAGTGAAGATTTTTTGAAATTAAAGAAGATGGGAGGAGAAGAAGAGACTATCCTAAAGCATAAGTTAAAAGCTAGGGATAGGAACCATCTAACCAACAAGAAGCCAACACTTGAAATTATGAGTCAAGATAGAATTCCCATTCTTTGGATTTGAAACCAAGCAAGAAAATATAATAGACCTCTTGAGAGAACCAAACTTCAAGTGTATTAAGTCTTCACAAAAATTGGGCAGAGTAACGGCTGTATACGGGTGAATTTTAGATTATAAACAAAGGGTGTAATCACAAAAACCTGCACATAAAAACAAACAAGCAACCCAATGTCTTGAGGTAAACCTCAAGAACTTCAGACAAAATAATTAGATAAGATCACAAGGTCTTTCGAGATAGGCCAAGGTTTCTAAACCTAATTCCAAGAAAAAAGTCCCATGCTCCATAATGCCAAGGATAGTAACGAAATAATCCAAGTACCATTAAAGATTTTTATGGTTTATGTTGATTATTAAGTATCTTAAAAAAAAAAAAAAAAGCTCAAGTGAGCAAAGTAAAAATGACAAGAAAGTAAATTCTCAAATGAGCAAAGATGAAAATGGCATGAAATGTAAATGCTAAAAGTAAATGGTACATAAAGCATAAAAAAAAATAAAAGCATAACGTAAAACAAGTAAATAATTAGAGGTTAGTTGGATGAAAATCTTGAAGCTTGCATTTGGAACTCATTAGAGGATTGGTAGAACCAAAGCCTCCACACAACAAGTTGCATTTGCTTTTTGTCAAGTATATCATCCATTTGGAATTCTCACAAGTGCCCTTTAATGATCAACGATGTTTAAGTGATCCGCGTTGACCAAAGGTGTTATAGATCTATTAGAGGATTGGTAGAAGCAAAACCTCCACACAATGAATCTCAAGGTTATTGGATCAAAGAGATCAAATTAACATACTTCGGCTTGCAAACATAAGTTTGGGCCACGAATAATCATTTATTTGAATCGGGACAAAATTTAGTGCTATATTAAGCAATCGTAAGTGGACTTATATAAAAGTCGCACCTATTTTGAGGCCGGTCAATAGCAATCTATGCACCATTTGTTCTGAGACATGATATAGAGATCATGCTCCAACAACATTTAGTGCAATAAGAAGGGGATGAGATGAAGAGGGATGAGAGAGAATATACAAACCACTTTTGAATTAAATTTAATCAAACTATTATTAAAATCATTCATCCATTTTTGTGGAGTTAAACTAAACACCATGAATCCAATGATGTTAATAAAGTTCATGATCCAAAATTTAACCCAAGATCAGCCAGAAAATAGTCACAAAATAATATTACATTTTAATATATACAAAAGGGTTTAAAAATAATGTTTAAAAATAGAAAATAAAGAGAAAAATATCAACTATGTTCAAATTAATCAAGAAATAAAAAGTAAGACCATAGAAAAATCAGAAAAAGGCTCAAATAATTTTACAAATTTTTTGGTAATTTTTTAAATTCAGAAACTATTTTTATAATTAAAAGAAATGGGTAAAATAAACCAAAAATGATTAAAAAAAATAGTAAGGTCAGAAAAAAAAAATAAGGTTACCAATATTTGTCACAATATCATTGGATCACTCCATAATTTTTTCAGAATTTAAAAATGTATAAAAGTGTTTTTTAATATTTAAAACAATTCAAATAAAGTGTAAATTTATAAAAAATATCAAAACACAAAATTAAATCGTGAAAAAATAAAAATCAGAAAGAGAATAATCAAAATATTTTTTTCATAATTTTTTCAGATTTTTTAGACTTAAAATGAATTTTCTATGATTTTTGAATTTTAAAACAATTAAAATATAAAAATCAGAAAAGAAAATAAAAGTAAAAATATGTGGACCATTGGATGAGAGTCAAAACACGTTAGTAATCAAATCCAAGGGATCTGGCGCGCTGTGCATATCATGGTCATTAGTGAATAAAGTACAAAATCAAATATAAATCAGATTTTCAAAAATAACAAGCGGCGTGCCATCATTGGTTGGAAGATGACACGTAGGTCATCTTCAACCTCCAACCAACATGATTTTCAGGTCTATCAAACTATAAAATCAAAAGCTCGGACCTATGCCGTTCACTTCGTCTCTTCAAGACGAAGGCAACCACACCCTCGCACCAAATTTATATAAATTGTAGCTCAAGCAATTTGGAAGGAATGTTTTGAAAAGGGATTTGAAATTTCATAGTCAAAACGTGTTTCCAGTAAAAGGTAATTGTTGCGACTAGAACCAGGGAAATGAGAGCAACACAATGATATCAGAGTTTTGAAGAATTGATGAAGGAATCTACCTATTGAAGTTGAGTTGCAGAGCTCTGAAACTGGACTTCTAAGGAGCAGTATAAGGCATGATTCTTGAATGTAATTATGTGGTTAGCTTCAGGGAAGATCAAGGAAGGTAAATTGATAAAAAAATTGGATTGAAAAAGGATTGAGAATGGATTTTGAAGTTACTGAATTCTGAGTTATGGAACAAGTTTGGCAGGGTGATTTTGGCTATCCAAGCTTTAGAAAATGAATGGGATTTCTCATGTATTTATAGGAGAAGCAAATGGGATCAAAAGGAAGGGTGAATGATGCAATTTGGAGGGAATTCGTGTGGGTCTGCATCGTGAACAAAATGTGACTTCTCTTTTGTCAAAACTCATCCAAAACGTGCGTTTTGATGCACTAATACACTTGGGAAAGTTGGCTAATCATGTTTAGACCCAAAACGCGTGCTAATTTGAGGTTTAGAGGTTGTAACATGAAATTCAAATTCTGACTTGCAATGAAACTGCAATTCTAATTTACCACTTTTGAAACAATGGAATTCTCAGCTCAAGGGGTCTTAAGGCATGATTCTTGATGCTTTAGAAAGATGAGATTACAAGCTTTGCAATGGAAAAATAATGGAATCAAATGGATGCTTGAGCTGAAAGTTGTGTTGAGTCAAAATTGGAGAAAAAGAGTTGACTTTCCATACTTAGAAATATTTCAATTTCTTCTTCAAAAATGACCTATAATGTCTTGCATCCAAACATGGCCTTCCACTTGGAATTTGCTCTTGACCAAAAAAGATGGCATGAAGTAGATCTCTTGAATGACATTTTGAAACTTGAAACATTCAAAATATCCAAAAATTCAGAGAGTTATGAATTGTTGAATATGGCAAAAAACATGAAATAACCTATAATCTTTTGCATCCTTAAGGCAACTCCATCCATTTTCTCACTTTGCACATAAAAGAAGGAATAAGGTTCACACCTTCAAGATCATTATGGAAAAAGAATGGGCTCAAGGTGATATAAATTGACCATGTTATGATCATTTGAAGTCACACATGGAAAATTAAGGATTCATCTGGAGGACTTGTAATCTCTCTTCCTCATTGAGTCTCTTCCTCATGACAACTCCTTGAAACTTTTGAAGTGATTTGTTAATAACCCTTTGAAGAGAAATATTTCTTTAGAATCACTCAAAAATACCAAGAGATGAGCAAGATATATTCCTTTGAAGTTCAAAACCCTAGCTCCTTAGATTAAGAGAATGCTTTGAGGAACTTTGACAATTTTGAACAAACTTCTTGTACCAACACACATGATTTGTAAATAGAAGTTGTTGGGGATGATAATGAGAACTCATAGCCACCAAAACCACTTCCATATCTTGAACATTGAGAGAAATATGCACTTGTGACCAAATGGAATAAAATCTTGTCCAACCATGACAACTTCTCCAATCAATCCCTTGTGCTTTTAAACCAAATTTGATAACCTTGAAATGTGATGAACCAAAACAACCTTGCCATGCCAATTATTCCAAAACCAATCCAATGGTGAGGTTTGAAACTCTCAAGCTTTATTGACTAGGGCATGGAAATAAACTCATGAACTCATGGGGTAACTTGTTAAATCCCATTGCCTTTACCTACATGGATAACAAGCAAGACAAACCAACATTGCATTTTATTTAGTTGAAAGAAGAAATCAAGACAAAAACAATATTCATGATCACAAAAGAACATAAGTCAAGGTGCTTGATGATTCCTTAAAAGGGCAAAGCTACATATAGGGAGGGGAACCAAAAATCCTAGTGTGATCTTATTGTGAATGAATCAACATGGTATGATGAAAGGGTCTTAGGGGAAAAAATTGTGGTACAACAACTGCTCTTATTTAAGTTTCTTCTATCCGGAGATACGAAGGTTAAAAATCTTCGTGTCGACGCGATCGAAGATACTTAAATATAAAACAAACCCTATTTTGGCCCTAAGATGCCATACAAATATTTATGATCATGAATGCACATGGACAATTCCAAAGAGACACAAATCACCACTGGGGATGTAATAATAATAAAGAAGCAAGAGAGCAACCCCACCAGGAAAATAAATCACTGGTGGATCAAAAGACCTGAATCAAAGAGGATGGTAGAATGGTCAAAGGATATACCAACTTCTACCGAAGGCGAAGCTACATACGTTTACTGAAGGCAGAGAGAAAGATAACAAACATCGACATTCACTGCCGATGTCCTACCGACTTTCACTGAAGGCAGAGAGAAACATAACAAACATCGATGTTCACTGCCGATGTCCTACTGACTTTCACTGAAGGTAGAGAGAAAAGAAATATCATAGCACCTCCATTCACTGACGATGAACTACCAACGTTCACTGAGGGTAGGTAAAAGATAACAAACACCAACTTTCACTGATGGTGATCTACCAACTTTCACTGAAGGTAGAAAGAGAAAATATCATAGCACCGCTGTTCACTGACGATGAACCACTAACGTTCACTGAAGGTAGCAAAATGATAACAAACGCCAACTTTCACTGATGGTGATCTACCAACTTTCACTGAAGGTAGAAAGAGATAATATCATAGCACCGCCATTCACTGATGATTAACCACCAACGTTCACTGAAGGTAGCAAAAAGTTAACAAACATCGATGTTCACTGCCGATGTCCTACCAACTTTCACTGAAGGTAGAAAGAGAATATATCATAGCACAACCGTTCACTGACAATGAACTACCAACGTTCACTGAAGGTAGCAAAAAGATAACAAACATCAACGTTCACTGCCGATGTCCTACCAACTTTCACTGAAGGTGGAAAGAGAAAATATCATAGCACCGCCATTCATTGATGATGAACTACCAACATTCACTGAAGGTAGCAAAAAGATAACAAACATCGACGTTCACTGCTGATGACCTACCAACTTTCACTGAAGGTAGAAAGAGAAAATATCATAGCACTGCCATTCACTGACGATGAACTACCAACGTTCACTAAAGGTAGCAAAAAGCTAACAAACATCAATGTTCACTTCCGATGACCTAACAACTTTCACTGAAGGTAGAAAGAGAAAATATCATAGCACCGCCGTTCACTGGCGATGAACTATCAACGTTCACTGAAGGTAGCACAAAGATAACAAACATCGACGTTCATTTCCAATGTCCTACCAACTTTCACTGAAGGTAGAAAGAGAAAATATCATAGCACCGCCGTTCACTGATGATGAACTACCAATGTTCATTAGGGTAGCTAAAAGATAACAATTATCGATGTTCACTGTCGATGACCTACCAACTTTCACTAAAGGTAGAAAGAGAATATATCATTGCATCTCCGTTCACTGATGATGAACTACCAACGTTCACTAAGGGTAGCAAAAAGATAACAAGTTTCCCCAAGATTCTGGAGTTTCACCTAGAACGGGTCTCAACTTCTTTTTTAACCAAGGAACTATGCCTGAAAAGGATAATATATAAGCTGTCTCAAATAATGAGACTTCTACTTGCAAAGATTTCACAATGAGTTGTTTCTGTGATATTGAAAGTCTTGCCATCCGTTGGCGTAATCTGACGACAAACTGCGAACTATTCACTCATAAAGGAGATAGCAAAAAAATTTACGTCGACTTTTACAGGGAAGCACAAGTTACTCAAATAAAGAGACCTGCTACTTGTTGTCATGGAGGATTGTAAAAAGAAATGAATTTCTGGGGAGAGAAATATGACTTCCTGGAGAAAGAAATATGACTTCCTGGGGAGATGCCACGATATTCCTGCTAAGGAGATAAAGTCTTCTCGTGCAAAATAAATGCACCAACCAAAACTTGAAGTTTTCAGAAATCCAAAGTAAATAATATTGTTGTGGAACCACAGATTCAAACCAAAAATAAACTGGAACGAAACGGTCAACCATAATACATCCTTTGAGAAATAAACTCAAGAGGGAAAACCAAATCCATCCGAACCAGGAGCTGTACAGGAAGGCTAAAGCAAAAATATTCCACTAGGGACAACTCAGTGGGGAAATTGAAAGAATATACGCTTTCTGCTTAAGGCCAACACTCTATTAAAGAGAAGACAATGTAACTCTGCAAAACAGGATAATATATCAACAAAAATATTAACAAATGTCAATGAACAATGATTTGCCAATTTTAGCTATGCATGATGTATGTATGAATGTATGAGTGTTATCGTGCGTATGCTGACAAAACAGATATACAACATTGGGCATAACCAGGAAAAACCACCTCGGGCACTAACAACACTCGGCTAAACTTCATCCAAGATGATCATTCCAAGAAAAAGTAAATGCCAACCGAGGAAACAAAACCTATTGGCTTCTTTATCTTTACTGGGGAGCGACATAATCCGGAAGTAAGCAAAATGAAGTGACATAATAGTACATATATAGGGATAGAACATCCTTCTTCAGGCTTCACCGAGGAAACAAGTGTTTTTAAAAGTAACATTCCTACTGGAGATTGCAAAACCAGTCTCAAGTAAAGCAGACTGACACAAAAACATCAAAACATTCACTAGGGAATTCATGCCTACTTCATTGGGGAGGTTAACACTACATCCACAAAGGGAAAACCACAATACGTCCTTCACTTAAAGAAACCAGGGACTTGCATTCTTCAAGAGTGGTTATGATACCAACTTCTCTGGAAAAATAACTTCTATTAGGCCAAACGAAAAACTTCACTGGAGAAAATGCGGATTGAAACTTCACATCATGAAAACTCAGAAAAGAGGAGAAATGAATCCAAACTTGACCGAGGATACCAGAATCATAAACCCAATACGGAGAAAACATCCCGAGTAAACCTTCTCGAGGGGAACAAAAACTTCTCAAAACAACTGGAGTTTGTCCATTCCTGGGATCACCATTTTTGTTGTCATTGTTTCATCACAAATCTCAAAGTAAAAGCAGATTGTAAAATCTTTTTTTTTTAAAATCAATTTTGTTATTTAATCTTTTTTGCTTTGAAAGTTATTATCAATAATAAATGGAGTCTTTGCAAGCTAAATAAAATAAGAAATACAAATAATTGGGTAAAAGCTCAAATTTCAATAATAGAATGGTAGTGTGTGAATGAAGAGACTCCATAGATGATTACAAAGTTTGAAAAATGGTAATATATAATGGAAAAGATACATTGAGATACAATGACCACTATCCCCTCTAACAACTTTTGAAATCCTGAGCAACAACTTTTGTTGAAGTATGGTGAGGATCCGGGAAGATTGTTGCTTCAACGATCAAGTCTTGTCTGACGTAGTTACTTGCTAAGAAAGTCCCTAACTTTTGCCTAAGCTGCCCTTGCGGGTTTTCAACTTAGCGAGAAATTTATTCTGTTTAGGTCTCTAATTTTAGCCTAGATCGCCCTTTCGGGTTTTCGGCCTATCGAGACGCTCCTTTTTTGCCAAAGCCGCCCTTTCGAGTTTCCAGCTTAGCGAGTTGTTCTTTTATTTCTTTAGGCGAAGTATTTCTTGACTACGTCAGCATTTATGGGGCGTGGGAACTCCTCATCGTCCATAGTTTCAAGAATTAATGCACCTCCAGAGAAGGCTTTCTTGATAACATATGGGCCTTCAAAATTGGGAGTCCACTTGCCCCTAGAATCAGCGTTGAAAGACATGATCTTCCTGAGCACGAGGTCGCCTTCTCTGAATTCACGAGGTTTGACCTTTTTATCAAAAGCTTTCTTCATTCTTCTTTGATATAACTGGCCATGACACAAAACCGTCATTCTCTTCTCCTCAATCAAATTCAATTGGTAAAACCTGTTCTGGACCCATTCATCCTCTATCAATTTGGTTTCCATTATCACACGTAAAGAGGGAATCTCCACCTCGATAGGGAGTACAACTTCCATTCCATACACCAGGAAGAACGGGGTTGCTCCTGTTGAAGTGCGAACAGATGTTCGATATCCATGCAGAGAAAAAGGAAGCATTTCATGCCAATCCTTATAAATAACAACCATTTTCTAGATAATTCTCTTGATATTCTTATTAGCAGCTTCAACAGCCCCATTCGTCTTTGGCCTGTACGGAGATGAATTGTGATGGACAATCTTGAATTCTTCGCACATTTCTGTCATCATCTTATTGTTCAAATTCAAGCCATAGTCAGTGATGATTCTGCTCGGCACACCATACCGACATATAAGGTTATTCTTAATGAATCACACAACCACTTGCTTAGTAACATTGGCATATGAAGCAGCCTCCACCCACTTGGTGAAGTAATCAATTGCTACCAAGATAAAATGGTGCCTGTTCAAAGCTTTGGGTTCTATCATCCCAATTATGTCAATACCCCACATAGAGAAAGGCCACGGGGAGGAAATAACATTGAGAAGTGTCGGAGGCACATGGACCTTGTCCGCATAAACCTGGCATTTATGGCACTTCTTTGAAAATTTGTAACAGTCGGACTCCATTGTCATCCAATAGTAACCTGCCCTTAGCATCTTTTTAGCCATCGAATGTCCATTGGCATGAGTGCCAAATGAACCTTCATGAATCTCATGCATCAACATGTCTGCTTCGTGTCTATCCACACATCTGAGCAAGACCATGTCATAATTTCTGTTGTACAACACATTTTCACTGAGGAAGAAACTGCCTGCCAATCTTCTCAATGTCTTTCTATCTTTCTTCGACGCACCAATCAGGTATTCCTGAGTCTGAAGAAAATTCTTAATATCATAATACCAAGGTTTTTCATTTGATACCTCCTCTACTGTAAACACATGAGCGGGCCTATCCAGTCGTCGAACTGTAATTCGGGGTATATCATTCCAAGTATTCACTTGGTACATAGAAGCCAGAGTTGCCAGAGCATCTGCCATTTGATTTTTATCTCTAGGAATGTGGTGGAATTCAACTTTATTGAAGAAGGGTAATAATATTCTAGCATAATCTTTGTAAGGGGTCAAGCCGAGGTGACGAGTATCTCATTCTCCTTTAATCTGATTTATTACCAAAGCTGAATCACCATACACATCTAGAATTTTAATTCTGAGATCAATAGCTTCTTCGAGACCCACGATGCAAGCCTCGTATTCGGCCATATTATTAGTACAATCAAATGTTAACCTTGCGGTAAAAGGAATGTGCGATCCATGAGGAGTGACAATCACAACACCAATTCCTTTACCATAAGCATTCACAGCTCCATCAAATATCATACTCCAATGAGATTCAGGGTCAGGACCTTTATCAGGCAATGGTTCATCATAATCTATCACTTTCAGGAACATCACATCCTCATCGGGGAATTCAAATTCTATAGACTGGTGATCCTCCATTGGTTGGTGAGTAAGATAATATGCCAACACGCTACTTTTAATAGCTTTTTGAGCGCGGTATTCAATATCATATTCAGATAACAACATCTGCCAGCGGTCAATTCTCCCAGTAAGAGCAGGCTTTTCAAAAATGTACTTGATTGGATCCATTTTTGAGATCAACCAAGTAGTGTGATTCAACATATACTGCCCAAACGCTTTGCCGCCCAGGCCAAAGCACAACATGTCTTTTCCAGCATGGAATACCGCGACTCACAATCAGTGAATTTTTTACTGAGATAATAAATGGCGAACTCCTTCTTCCATATTTCATCCTGTTGTCCCAGAATACAACCCATGGATTTATCTAACACTGTCAGATACATAATCAACGATCTTCCTTCTACAGGAGGGAGCAAGATAGGAGGTTCAAGCAGATATTCTTTAATACTTTCAAATGCCCTTTGGCAATCATCCATCAACACACAACCTTGATCTTTCTTTAACAACTTAAAGATCGGTTCACATGTTGTGGTCATGTGGGAGATGAATCTGGTAATATAATTCAAATTCCCGAGGAAACCTCTGACTTGCTTTTTAGTTCTTGGTGCTGGAATCTCTTGAATCGCCTTGAATTTCTCAAGGTCAACTTTAATTCCTTTCTGGCTAACAATGAAACCCAACAATTCCCTGATCGGACACCGAAGTTACACTTATTTGGATTCAAGCGGAGACGATACTTCCTCAAACGTTGAAACAACTTCAACAGATCTTCTACATGCCCTTCTTCAGTCTAGGATTTGAAAATCATATCATCAACATATACTCTGATTTCCTTGTGCATCAGATCATGGAATAAGGTTGTCATAGCCCTCTGGTATGCTGCACCAGCGTTCTTCAACCCGAAGGGCATCACTTTGTAACAAAATGTTCCCCAGGGTGTGATAAACGTTGTTTTTTCCATGTCCTCTGGAGCCATTCTTATTTGATTATACCCGGAAAATCTGTCCTTGAACGAGAATACCTTAAATTTTGTTGTGCTACCCACTAACATATCAATATGTGGCAATGGAAAATCATCTTTTGGACTAGCTTTATTTAGATCTCTGTAAGCTACGCACATGCGGACCTTTCCGTCTTTTTTCGGTACTGGGACGATATTGGCAATCCATTGAGGATACACTGACGTCACAAGAAAATCAGCATTAATCTTCTTTAGAACCTCCTCTTTGATTTTTACTTCCATATCTGGGTGAGTTCTTTTCAACTTTTGTTTAATTGGCAAACACTCTGGCTTCAACAGAAAACGCTGCTCTATAATATATGTATCTAGACCAGGCATATCTTGATAAGACCAAGCAAAAATATCCACATACTTTTTCAACAGCTCAATCAACCTTCTCTTCACATCAGGATGCAACAATGCTCCAATCTTGACTTCCTTCAGATCTTTTTTCTGAACCCAAATTGATCACTTCCAATGGATCTTTATATGGATGAATGGTATTTTCCTCGTGCTCAAGCAACCGTGAGACCTCTTTTGGAATCTCATCATAATCTTCTTCTTCAGCCCCATACACAGGGCGTTCAAAGTTGGGAGAGGGTGCAGGGTCATTGTATTCAACGGGTTTTTTAATTAATCTGCACATATGATTTGTGATTGCATTTAGAAACTGACACAAGTGATCATGCAGATTGAATTTCAGTTATTATTTATTTTGAAAGGTTTTTTCTGATTACCATTTTCCAAGAAAAAGCAGAAAATAAAGACATAATTGTGGAAACAAAGACAACTTTTATTATTGATTTTAAAAGTCACAACAAACAGATAAGCCCTACAACATTAATACTTCCACCTTGGGCAGAGTGAAAGCTTTTTAATATAAATTAACAAATCAAATTACTTTGAAACATGTATGCAAGAGGGAACATCAATGTTGATCCAGTTCTGAACCCTAACTCCGTGTGTCACATGATTCGGCATTTCTTGCTCTACTTCATCTTCCACAATGGCGTTAATCCTGGAAACAGTCGGATGAAGATAACCCCCGCTACGGAAAATGTCTTGATACCTGCCTGCAGCAGACTTCAGCTTCGTGCCCTTACCTTTATCATTCTTCGAAGAGAACCCCAAGCCAATTTTGTTCTTGTTCACAGGTGGATCCACAATTCGTCCCCAAACTTCATTATGACCATTACGCACAACCTGCTGCGCGTCCTTCAGCGAAACCATGGAATTCTCATTTTCTCTTATGTTGTCAATGGATAAGGCTTGGAACTGGGTTCCAACAGCAGCTTCATCCACCTCTACAATGCTGAAAGAGGATAAATGAGATATCAACAATGTGTGCCCCCCATTTATGATCACTACTTTCCCTTCACGTACAAACGTCAGCTTCTGGTGTAAAGTTGAAGTGACAGCCCCTGCCTCATGTATCCACATCCGTCCTAGCAAACAGTTATAAGCGGGAACAATGTCCATGACCTGGAAAGTTATCTGAAACAAATGTGGTCCTATATGAATAGGCAAGTCCACTTCACCAATAACAAATTTCCTTGACCCATCAAACGCTTTCACAATGATGCCACTCGGGCGCATAGGCGTTCCTTGATATTTCAACTTCATAAGCGTACTCCTCGGTATAACATTCAACACAGATCCATTATCAATCAGCACATTGGATAGTGAATCATTCTTGTAGTTCATAGAGATGTGGAGGGCCAAGTTATAATTCCTTCCTTCATCTGGTAATTCATCATCGCAGAAAATCAAGTTATTACATGAAGTAATGTTTCCTATTATGCTGCTAAATTGATCTATTGGCATATCACTCTCCACAAAAGCTTGGTCCAGTACCCTCATCAAGGATTCTCTGTGAGCAGAGGAGTTCATCAATAAAGCTAAGATAGATATTTTTTAAGGAGTCTGCAGTAGCTGATCTATAATTCTGTAGTCTGTGATACGGTGGGAAAACTGACTTGATTGTTTTGCGTTTTATCGCAAATGTTACGGTTAGCAAGAGTCGCCACCGACTTTTCTTTTATCCAAAAAGGAAAGGTAAAAAAGCACAGGAAATACCTTTGAAATTGTTTCTTGAGTTCGGGGGGTAGATTATGAAAAGGGAAGGTATTAGCACCCTTTTCATCCATGATTTTCCATGGGCTCTTAGTTACTTTCTAGATCACTTGATTTTGTTTAAAATTGTGCTTTGTATGGTTTTTGAAAGTATTTTGTAAAGAGGCCATTATTTAGGCAATCTTTGAAATGATTCTTGTTCGTAAGAATGTATACAAAGATGTTTGATCTTTTGAAAATGTTTTCAAGTTTTGTAAGATGTTTGAAGGTGTGTGTGATTATTTTGAAAATAGCAAGGATGTTTGTTTTGAAATGGAGCAAGTAATTAAGAGCAAACTACCTATTCAAATGTCTTTCTTGTTCATTTTATTTTCCTTTGACATTGTTGTCTTACTATTGATTTGGTAAGCAACCCTATATTTGGATGTAAACGGGACGGGCGTGGGTCATCGTATAGCCATGATTAGTAATGTTGCCAGGTATCTTAGAATTTTTGAGGGACTAAGATCATTTTTGTAAGGCAACTTTGAATAGCGTCATCGAGGGACTATGATCTTGTATTTGTTTGTTTTTGCCAAGACACTTTACATGCGTAATATGGCCATTTTTGTAAGGCAACCAATTGGGATAATCCTAGGGGTGTTTTGTGTGCAAGTGTGTAATTTTCATGCTTGATTTTTTCTTGGATTAGGGTTTTCTATTTGATTGGTTTTATCTTGCCATCAAATCCTAATTACTATCATGTTATATAAAAGCGATAAATTGCAAAATTTAAATGTCCTACGCTATTACAACACTTGTAGGAGGGGGTATACAATTTATGAATGGGGATTTCAATAATATAAACCTAATTAGTCTATTACAACCAAATTGAATATGTAAAAATATTGGAATAAATAATATACAAAAATGTATTAAATATGCAAAGGTATGTAAATACAAAGAAGATTTTGTTTGGTTTTTTATATGAAAAAAAGTTTTAACCTAAACCTAATAAATAAATCAAGATTAACTTAAATCAATTAAGAAAAGAAAATATTTTTGAATAAACTCTAATTCTATTTGATTAAAAGAAAATAAATTTCTTTAAGAAAAAGTAAGTATTATTTGTCTTGAAAATAATACATGGCATTATGAGGTATTTTGGTCCTTTTATATTAAAATAAATATTTAATGGGTATAAAGAAAAAATAAATATTAAACTAGTTCTAATTTAATTTACAAATTTAATTAATAAAAATGGATAATATATATAACTAAATAAAATATTTTTTGTGAGAAAAATAAAATAAGCTAAAATATAAATCTATCATTTTTATATTTTTTATGATTTTTAATATTAATAAAATTATATTTAAGAAAATAAAATAAATAAATAAAATTATATGGGCCAGGGGTGTCATAAGCAATCATGAGGTGAGTGTTAGAAAAAATCACAAAGCCCAAAGTTCAGAGGCCCACGCTGCAAAGGGACAAAAAATGGTAAAACATGTGAGAAAATGCAAAAGGCGGGCGCTAAGGCTCGAACCCGTGACCTATAACATTTTTGCATGCTGCCTTACCACTGGGGTGGCTGTACATCCGTTTATAGAAACACAAAGATAAATATACATTAGAAAGCGCCCCCTGAAGGAAACTTTATCTTCAACCTTGAGCCGTGGCCAGATCACCTGTATCTCTCTCATTTCTCCATGAAAATGGAAAGTCTAAACATGAAAATTGTGGTGTTTCTTCCCATGAGTTCAACCATATAATTTATGTAAACTAACAATCAAAGATCAAAGCTAATTTTACTTGCCCTAATTTGAAACCTAATTTTTACAGAAATTTCAAATCCAAAATTCTCTATACACAGTTAATATAAATAAAAACTATGAACATGGTTAGCTTTAGTGCAAGGATATCTACATTTTTCTTTCACAAATCAGGACCAAAGGATGCTTGTATGAAGAGATAGAAGTTTGAGTTTTTACCTCTTTCAGTTGAGATCGTGAATGGAATTTGAGCAAGTTTTGAGAAGGCCTGAGGATCTGTTTAGCTTGCCTCGACCTCCCTGAGTGTATTCCAATACTTATCTTGTCTTGAAAGTCTCTGAATCTCCCTACTCAAGTCAACCTGCAAGCTTGATATTTGAAAATGGTGGATGGAGGAGGAGGAGTTACAGTAAGGGAACAGAGGTCTGGATCACTTAGGTGTGATGTATATTAAGTGTTTAGGTGGTTAAAACTCAAAACGCACGAGTGGATTTAGAGATGGCTGAGTAAGGTTCAAAACTGTCAAGCTATGGTAGATTTTCAATGGCAAAGTGTTTGGGAGTGTTTCTGAGCATTAGCATTCGTGTGTTAGGTTGCAATACACTTTTGTATAAGTATGAAAGAGGTTAGACATCAAGCTTTCTCAAGATTTCTGAGTTATAGCCTTTTTGCTCTATTACTTGCTTTTGAAGAAAAATGAGGAGACAAGTCTCTAAGTTTGTACAAGCATGGTCTGGTTTGGTAGAGGCTTCAGGCAAGTTGCTTTTGGTTTTGGCTTTGCTTGTGTGCAGATAAAACAAGTGCAAGGCTCAAGAAGTGGAAAATTGCAAAAGTAGTGCTTTATCAAAATGGAAATGGCACCTTTATGCCAAAAATGGAATTGTTCTTGTACAATGCATTTAATGCTTGGCTTAAAGCTTCCAACATCTGTGAAAACATTTAATTATGGAGTGAAAGTCAAGTTAGGAGCCTGCAAAGTAAGATTTGTTCAGCATGCTTGAGGATTTGAATTTTTGTTCTTCATGAAATGGCTTGAAATCAAAGTGATAAATCACCAACTTCATCTCTTCGATTCTCCCTACTCAAGAATGATCTCAAGGAGTTCTTGGACATTTTGGAAATCTTAACCCATCTTTGAATTGCTTTTGAAGATTCCCCTTTGAACTATGTGAAAAATTGGCATGAAGTTAGGTCAAAAATCAGCCTAACTAGGGCAAAATTTCACTAAGTTATTTTGGTTCATGAGCATGTATTCACAAAATTATATCTTGAGATACAAGCATTTTTAGGATAAATTGTGTGAAGAAAAGTTGTATATTTTATGGAGATCTACAAGTTTCATGTTGGAAGTTTCCTTTGAATCAACTTGCATCATGGTGAAAATTTGGCTCAAAGTTTAGAAAAAATAAGAAACTTATCTATACTTAGAAAAATTTCTAAGTTAAGAAATTTCAACTTTTCAAAACAAAATCTTGAATCCTTGATTTCTTGATGAACAAGTTTCACATTTTGACATGTTTTGATGAATTATGACCTTTGGCATTTGATTTTGACTAAAAAGTCAAAGTTTGACTTTTTAGTATACAGTTGACTTTTGATCAATTGACTGAAAAATTCATCTGTCAATCCAATGGATTTGCAATGTTTTGAACCATGTCATTAGTTCAAGATGATGCCATTGAACTCTTGAAATCATGCTTCAAACCAATTGATCATTTGCTAGGTCAAAAATCAACAATTGCCCCTTCTCAGTCAAAACCCTAATTTTGACCATTTTGCCCTTTTGATGATTTGATCAAATTTCTTGAGGAATTATGGTCCAAACTTGATCAAATGATACATATGAGTCTAAGATGTTGATGTGGATAAAAAATTATGAAGTTTGACTGTAAATTGGCCATGGTTGACTTTTTCCCTAATATAGTTGATTTTTAGGTCAACTGTTCAATTGACTGATCAAAAGTGTGATTCAAGGCTTGAAATTTGACATGAGTAATCTTGGGGGTCCCTAATGATACTTGAAAATAATATGAAGCATTGATAGTCCAAAAATACTTGTGAAAATTCAAACCCTAATTTTGGCCATAAGTGCATGAGGAGATGTCTTGAGCTGATCAAACCCTAATGCAGTCTTGAGTCAAAGAGATCTTGTGAGAAAAATCTTGATAAGTGAGAGGGAAAATTTTGGGGTACAACAGCTTCTCCTGTTCAATCTTCTTAAACCTGAAGAGTTAGACTGGTGAGTTTTGCCATTCGTGACTCGAAGGTGGAAGATGGTTGGACACTTAGAGTGCCCAGAAATTTGCACTTGATGATGTGATGGCATAAGGAATGGGCATAAATATGCCATTTGGAGAGGTGATAGAAAACTGTGGGAGATGGGCTTAAAGATGCCATCCAAAAGTGATTGTTGAATTGTAATTTGTAAGCTGAAAGAATGAGTATCATAATGGCATCCGTGTCTGGAGCGTATTTGTACTCTACCTGAAAGTGGATTCTGAATGAGTATCAAAATGGAATCCGTGTCTGGAACGTATTTGTACTGTATTTGAAAGTTGAGTCTGAATGAGTATCATAATGGCATCCGTGTCTAGAGCGTATCTGAACTGTATCAAAAGATTTGTCTGAATGAGTATCAGAATGGCATTCGTGTCTGGAGCGTATCTGAACTGTATCAGGTTTTGAATATTGTTAATGGTAGCTGTTACTCTTATCTTGAAAAGATTAAAATGTTAGCTAAAATGCAAAGTCATGTTTCATGAAATGTATGATGTGATGCATTTGCTTTATCAATGTTTATGATATAAGGATGCAATGTATGCGCGTGTGAGCTAATCTGCTGCATTACTGTTGGATTAGGAAAAATAAAAATCCCTGACTGTCGCTGAGGATATGGAGTATAAGTCTTCATGCCTTGAAGTCGAATTATTGATGAATTTCTGTCGAGAGAAATAAACTCTGTTGTAATGCCATGTTCTTCTTTGTAAAATCTTATTGGGGATTTCTTGAGAAATTTGACGACTTTTACTGGGGATTAACCATTTGAAGCTTTGTTCCGCTGGGGATTTAAACGACGTACTGTATGGGATTACTTATGGAATAGCCTAGAGATATTTTCCTATCCTTTCAACCTATCAGTAATTGTCTTTCCCATCTTGTTTATTTGTAAACAATAATTATGTTCAGATGCATATGTTCAACAATGAATCATTGGATGTTTTTGTAAACAAAACAAGCGTAAAGAAAAGACAAATAGTTTTTGCACTTTCAAAGGAATATTTTGTATTGACTTTGAGTAAGAATTTTTGTACAAGGAGACAAACATTCTAGTAAGAGAATGTCGTCGTAAAAAATGAAAATTTCGATACAAAGAAAAGATAACTATGTGTAAAATTCCCTTGGGGTTCCCATTCTGCTATAGTCTTCGTACCTCTGAGCATCTTGTCTGTTTGTTGCCTCGTCTGAAGATGGTTAAATTGATCAGAACCTCTGAGTTTGTTGGTTGAAGCCAAAGTTTGTCCGTAAAATGATCCAATGGGACATAGTCATACGCTTTAATTCCCTAACTTTTACCTGGACCGCCCTTTTGGGTTTTCAGTCCACTGGGAAACCCTTTTTTTCCCAAGTCGCCCTTTCGGGTTTTCAACTTGCCGGGTTTACAAATTTTTTTGTTTTATCCCTAATTTTTTCCCTAACCTTTTTGGTTCGCCGGGATTCCCTTGTTTTGCATATGTATATCAACCTAGCAGGTTTCTTATGCGTAGTATATTTTGACTATGTCCGCGTTCGCAGGGTGTGGCGGGTCGTCGCCATCCATGGTGGTCAAGATCATTGCACCCTTAGAGAAAATGTTTTTGATTACAAATTGTCCTTCATAGGTAGGAGTTCATTTTCCCCTGGGATCACCTTGTCGCAAGATGATGCATATGATCACTAGATCCCCAACGTGATACAATTGGCGTCTGACTTTCTTGTTGAAAGCCTTGATCATCCGTTTTTGATACATTTAACCATGGTAATCAGTAGCAAGTCTCTTCTCATCAATCAAGTTCAGTTGATCAAGTCGAGTTTGGATCCAATCGTCTTTGTTCAATCCTGCATCCTTCATAATCCTCAGAGAGGGGATCTGAACCTCAATAGGTAAGACAACCTCCATGCTGTAAACCAAAGAATAGGGTGTTGCCCCGGTTGATATGCGAGCCGTGGTATGATAACCGTGGAGAGAGAATGATAGCATCTCATGCCAGTCTTTGTATGTGACTGTCATTTTCTGTATGATCTTTTTAATATTTTTATTTGCAGCTTCTACAACACCATTCATCTTTGGCCGATAAGGAGAAGAATTGTGATGTTGAATCTTGAATTGCTCGCACAAGGCGGTGATCATGGTGTTATTGAGATTTTTACCATTGTCAGTGATGATCCTTTCTGAGATACCATACCGACAAATAAGGTTTTGCTTGATGAAATGGGCAACAACGTTCTTGGTGACGGAAGCAAAGGAAGTTGCCTCCACCCACTTTGTAAAATAGTCAATGGCCACTAGGATGAAGCGGTGTCCATTGGAGGCTGTCGGCTTGATTTCTCCAATCATATCTATTCCCCACATAGCAAAGGGCCAAGGAGACGTCAAGACATTCATAGGAACCGGAGGTACGTGCACCTTATCTGCATAAATCTGACATTTATGGTAGGTTCGAGAGTGTTAATAACAATCTGCTTCCATGGTAGACCAGTAATAGCCTGCCCGTAGGATTTTCTTTGCCATCGTATGCCCGCTAGAATGGGTACCAAAAGTGCCTTCATGTAATTCGGCTATGATCCTTTCAGCTTCAACCTTATCTACGCATCGTAGCAACACAGAGTCATAATTGCGTTTATACAGGATGCCGTTACTAAGGAAAAACTTAGTAGTGAATCTCCTTAAGAACGTTTTGTCATTGACTGAAGCTCCTTCTGGATATTCTTGAGCCTCGAGATACCTCTTGACTTCGTGAAATCAAGGCTGGTCCACTACTTCTTCAGTATTAATCTCGTGACAGTGTGCTGGTTCATCCATTCCTTCAATGGTGATCTGGGGAGACTCATTATCCCAATTAAGTTTAAACATAGATGACATTGTGGCTAGTGCGTCTGCTAGCTGATTTTCTTCTCGTGGGAAATGCTCGGAGGTAATCTTCTCAAAATGTGGTAGCAATGTCAGAACATGTTCTTTGTAAGGGATAAGGTTTGGATGTTTTGTGTTCCATTCCCCTTTGATCTGACTGATGACCAAAGCTGAATCTCCAAACACATCTAAGGATTTGATTCCCAAGTCTATGGCAGCTCTGAGACCGAAGATGCACGCTTCGTATTCCGCCATGTTGTTTGTACAATTGAAGCAAAGTATGGAAGTAAAGAGAGTATGACACCCTTCAGGAGATATGAGTACAGCACCAATACCATTGCCGAGTGCACTGGAGGCTCCATCAAAGAACAGGGTCCATCGGTATCCTTGTTCAGGTTCGTCATATGGCCTGAATCCTTCACAGTTGTCTAATGTCATGATGTCTTCATCCGGGAATTCAAACTTCATGGACTGGCAGTCTTCCAGAGCTTGGTGAGCAAGGTGATCAGCTAATACGCTACCCTTTATAGCTTTCTGGGTAGTATATTATATTTCATATTCTGTCAGGATCATATGCCATCTCGCTATTCTCCTAGAAAGAGCAGGCTTCTTGAAGATGTATTTTATCGGATCCATCTTAGATATCAACAAGGTAGTATGAGTCAGCATATACTGTCTTAGCCGGCAAGCAGCCCATTCCAGAGCGCATCAAGTTTTTTCGAGCAGTGAATATCTGGTTTCACAGTCGGTAAACTTTTTGCTCAGGTAGTAAATAGCGTGCTCTTTTCGGCCAGACTCGTCATGCTGCCCTAATACACACTCCATTGAGTTTTCTAAAACATTCAGATACATAATCAACGGTCTTCCCTCGACTAGTGGCATCAACACAGGAGGATCTTATAAGTATTCTTTGATTTTGTCAAAAGCAACTTGTCATTCATCATTCCACTTGACTACTTGATCTTTCTTCAATAGTTTGAAGATTGGCTCACAAGTAGCCATTAGGTGAGAAATGAATCTGGAAATATAGTTCAAACGTCCTAAGAATCCTCTGACTTCCTTTTCAGTGTGAGGAGCAGGCATCTCTTGTATTGCTTTAACTTTGGCAGGATCGACCTCAATACCTTTGTTGCTGACGATAAAGCCTAGGAGCTTACCAGACCGTACCCCAAATGTGCATTTGTTTGGATTCAACCTCAGCTTGTACTTCTTCAGTCTCTCAAACAGCTTTTGTAAGTGATCAAGATGCTCTTCTTCTGTTTGAGATCTGGCTATCATATCATCCACATAGACTTCTATTTCGTGATTTATCATGTCGTGAAATAGAGCTACCATGGTACGCTGATAGGTTGCCCCAGCGTTAGCAGAATATGCCCCACTGTGTGAAAAATGTTGTTTTCTCCATGTCCTCGGGTGCCATTTTGATTTGGTTGTAACCTGAGAATCCGTCCATGAAGGAAAACACTTTGTGTTATGCCGTATTGTCAACTAGGATATCAATGTGGGGGAGTGGAAAGTCATCCTTAGGGCTTTCCCTATTCAAATCTCTGTAGTCTACACACATTCACACTTTTCCGTCCTTTTTGAGCACGGGAACAACATTGGCAACCCATTGGGGGTCAGAGGTGACAGCCAAGAATCCAGTGTTGAATTGCTTCATGACCTCTACTTTAATCTTTTCTGACATATCAGGCGTCATTCGACGACCTTTTGCTTTACTGGCGGACAATCCTCTCTTGTAGGCAGACGATGTACCAAAATATCTTCATCAAGTCCTGGCATGTCTTCATACGACCAAGCAAATACTTCGACATAATCATGCAACAACTGAATCAGACGCTTCTTGACACTGGTTCCAGATTGGCACCCACTTTGACCTCTTTTTTATCTTCTTCGGTACCTAGGTTGATCGTATCCACGGGTTCCTCGTGAGGCTAGATGGTTCTCTCTTCTTGTTGTAGCAATCTGGCAAGTTCCCCTGGTACTTCACAATCTTCCTCAGTTTGTCTTCGGCTTGGTAGATTAGATTCTCAGACTCACAAAAGGCCATAGCAGTATCGTTACCCATGGGATCCAGAATAGATGTATACCTACATTGTGAGTGTGGGTGTGTGTAAAGGTATAACTATCTTTGAAAGAAGATAAAATGTAAAAGAAAAACAATGAGCACAAAAGTTTGTATGCGAAAAACATCCATGATTCATTGATGTCATATGAAGATGAAATAATAATCCTTACAGATGGACCAATGTGCCTCGGGTAAGACACAAGGTTTTAAGAGTGTGAATTGTTTTGAATATTACAGATCCAATAAAATGTAAAGACAAATTACTGAGGGATGAAAGTGATTGGGACGAAGTCTCTAGCCTCCCAATTGCTGAGCCCTCCATTGACAGTCGGGAAGATCCAATCCTCCAGGTTGCAACCATCTTCACCATCTTCCACTGCGTTGACTTCTCGGTTGTTGATCTTCAAGGGTGGCCCTCCAGCACGGGCACGACGTACAACCTTTTGAGCACTTGAAGTAAAACCTAGGCCAAACTTGTCAGACTTATACGGGATATCTGGGAGTCGTCCCCAGATAGTGCATCCTCCTTCTTCTACCATTGCTTTAGCATATTTTAGTGACGACATTCGGAGTGGAGGCCTTATAATCTTGGGAACAGCCTTAGTCACTGCCACCTCTTGAGGGACCTCTTCAAAGTGTTGAAATGTAGTTTCAATGAATTCACCATCTAATTCCATATATCTGAAGGAATTGAGATGGTTGATCATGTATTCTTCCTCTCCATAGACAATGATAATCTTTCCTTGAACCGGATACTTCAGCATCTGGTGCAATGTAGAGGTAACAGCGTCAGCATTGTGGATCCATTATCGGCCTAGCAGGCAGGAGTATGAAGGGCGGATGTCCATCAAATAAAAAGTTGAATTGAAATTTTGGGTTCCAAACTTTATGGGAATGTCTACCTCCCCATGTACCATCCTCTTCGAACCGTCAAAAGCCCTTACCACTATGTTGCTTGGCTTCAAAGTCAACCCCTCACAGTCAAGTCTATCAAGATCTTTTTTGGGTAATACATTCAAAGATGAGCCAGTGTCTACCAAAACATGCGCCAGAGTGGTGCCCCTACATTCGACTGAGACATGCAACGCCTCATTATGCTTTTTTCCTTCGGTGTTAGATCAGCATCTGAAAAACCGAAACCATTGTCTGCAGTTAGGCTGGCTATGCAGTCTTAAAATTGATCAACAGATGTCACTTGAGGTACATGGGCGGTTTTTAAGAACTTCACCAAGGCTTTTGCATGTGCTTCGGAACATAGTAGTAACGCCAGCATGGAGATTTTGGAGGGAGTTTGCCCCAGGTGTTCAACTACATCGTAGTCGCTTTTCTTTATAATTTTTTGGATCTCCTTCATTTCATTCTTGGAGGTCTCAGGGATAGTCAATGACTGAGCCTTCGTTCGGACATGCTCAACCATAACACCTTTTCCTCGAGCCTCAGTTAACTCGGTAGCAGGAGTGTCAGTAAGAATGATTACAGGGATTATAATGGCTTTGTCAATTGGAGTACTTGCAGAGATAATCATGGGTGTGGGAGTAACCTTTGGAGCAGCCACAGGGATGATCACGGGTCCAGAAACTGCTTTTGGGGGAGCAATTTCTGGAGAAAAGGTCCTACCACTTCGGGTAATTTTTCTAGTTCCGGCAATATTGTTGATGTCAGAAACTTCTTTTTCGGAGTTTATCTCTTCGGAGGCCGGCCAATCTTGCTTGACGCCATGGTAGTAAATGTCCCCTCCGTAATTCCACGACACTGTTTTGTCTGATTCATATGGGACTGGCCCATGCATTGTGATTATTAAAGGAGCTACTTTCAGAACTGATGTAATTCTAGCGGGTCTTTTGGTGGAGACCTTGGAAGAATTGGAGAAAATGGTAATGATAGAAACATCTTCAACAGGAACAGGTGGAATAGGAGTCTTTTCAAACAAAATCTCTTTGTTATCCATCAGGCACTGAACGCCTACTTTCAATAAAGGACAGTTAATCAAAAGGAATTTACAGAAACGACAAAATTCATCACAACCCGATTGTGATACGGTGGGAGAACTGACTTGAGGTTTTGCGTTTGTATTCGCACTTGTTCGGTTTAGCAAGAGTCGCCACCGACTTTTTATTTTATCCTAAAGGAAAGGTTAAAAAGCACAGGAAAAACCTTTGAGATGTTTTCGTGGGTTTGTGGGGTAGATTATGAAAAGGGAAGGTATTAGCACCCTTTTCATCCATGGTTATCCATGGGCTCTTAGTTACTTATTTTAGATCACTTGCCTTTGATTTTCAATTTCTTGAAATGGTGTTTGTGTATGGTTTTGAAAATGTTTTGAAAAAGATGCCTTGTCTAGGCAACCGTTGTAATAATTCTTTACTCGAATGTTTTACAAAGGTGTTTGTCTTTTTGAAAAGATGTTTCAATGTTTTTGAGAGTTTGTTTTGAAAGTTGTGTTGTGGAGTGTGTTTTGAAAGTAGGCAAGTGTATTTTGCAAGTTGGATCAAGTAACTAAGAGTTGTCTACCCCTAAATTTACTCAAAGATCTTTCTTATGTTTTAACCCTTTTAACAGTATTGTTCCACCATTGTATTTGGTGGACAATCTTGTGTTAGGATGTTAACGGGACGGACGCGGGTCATCGTTTAGACCATGGATGCAATAGTGTCAAGTGTCTTTGGCAATTTTCTTGAGGGACTATGATCATTTTGTTTAGGCAACTTCGAAAGCGTCATCGAGGGACTATGATCATTTGATTTGTTTTTGTTTTGCCAAAGATACTCAACATGCAACATGGCCCATTTTGGAAGGCAACAAGCGGGATTACCCTAGGGGTGCAAGTGTGAATTGTGTATTTGATTTTCATGCATTTGTCTTGTATTAGGTTATCTAGCGGTTGATTTTGAATCTTCGCATACAAACCATAATTACTATACAGTATATAGAAAGCGATAAATTGCGGGAATTTAAAGTCTAAGCTATTACAAATAAGTACCCGGGAATAGGGGTACAAATATTTACAAATGGGGATGAGACTTATCAGGATAGTAGTGTCCAAATAATATTTACAACCAAATCGAATCGCATTCTCAATATAAAGTGTAGCAATGTATAAGAATAAAAGCAATGTATCAAAAGTATTTGTGAAAGTGTGTGTGATTATTTACACATGAGAAAAATATGTTAACCTAATGCAATATTAAGTATTTATTTATTTTTGGGTTTTTGTTAATTATAAACAAAAAAAAGGGTTTTTTAAAGAGAAAATATCTTAACTTAACAAAAATCCATTGTTTGCATATTTTGTTAATGTTTTATATACAAAAGGATTTTAAAGAAAAGGAAAGAAAAATGTTTTAATTTAAAGAAAATTAATGTTTATGTATTTTAGTTTGTATACAAAGGTTTATTAAACAAAAATTCTAAAAATAAAATTATTTAATTTAGAAAAAATCCTATTTTTATATACTCTTAAATGTGATAAAAAGTATTAATAAACATTTTACAAAGAAAGGAAATTAATGTATCATTTTTATTTAACAAAAATATTAGTATAAGTTATTTATAAAAAATAAAGTGATAGAGAAAATAGTATTAGTTTGAAATAAATAAAAAAATGGATAAAAGATTAAATGGGCCTTAGAGTATCATGCTGAGCCCAAAATGTGTGTGAAAGAGGTCAATAGGGGGGTGAGGCGCCTGAATCAATTGGGCTTAGGCGTTTGGATGGGACAGAGGCCCAAAACGGGTTTCACAAGTTTCTTAGGGTTTTCATTTTGTTTGTCCAGAACAAGGGTTACAGTGTTTGAGCGGCGCCGTTTCTATCATCGTTGTCTTCTTCATCTTTCTTGAGCAACGCTTTCTGAACAAAATTCCTCTCCGCCTATGGCCGCCAGGCGCCACTTCTAACTCCTTCTCCCTCCATGGTTGAGCAAAGCAGCGACATGAAAAGGTTTGATTTCTGTTTTATGCGTTTTTAGGTTTTCAAGGATTTATCTCTTGTATGTTTTACCTCTTACACGCTATTGATTTTTATATGCTATCTTTGTTTGTGTGAGGTGTGAAAGAAAAGGGAAGAAGAAATTAGCCTTTGGAGAGGAGACAAAGGAATGAGCTGGAGGCGTGTCTCAGGCAGCCAGGCGGAGGGAGTATGATGCTGATGAGCTTTGTTCTGGTATTCCTGGTATCTTTATTTTGTTAGGTTTTATGATGATATCCCTGAAAACCCTAGCTCATACATTTTAGAAACTTATTTTCCTCTTTTGCTTATCTGAACGTTTTGCTTATTGTTGTGATTCTCGATGATGAGCTTTTGCTCTGAGAGTACACTTGGACATTTGTTTGTTGCTTATGAGATGCTTGCTTGTTCCCCTTCTGTCTGCTTGAATGCTTGCCTCTGAATACTTGTGTGCTTAGATTCTGAGTTGCCTTTGATATCTTTGGCTTTGGCTTGCTCAATGATGAACCTTGGTTCTGAGAGATTGTTTGGATATGTGTGATTCTGACTTTTGATGAATTTTTGTGTTCTTTGATAATGATGATGATAACTCTGAAATTTGCTTTTCCTCTCTCTTTTGGCTTTGATTCTGAGTTGGATATACTAACCCGATGATGAATATATTCTGAGGGTTTTTTGTTGGTGTTTTGATTTTGATGTTGGTTTGGGTATTTGGATGTGTTGATGTTGTACAGTTTGTTGGGGTTTCTGGTTTTGACAGGCTTGTGTTCTAGCTTGAAGCAGGCTTTTTGATGAAGGTTTGTTGGGGTTTCTGGTTTTGACAGGCTTAAGGTTTAGGCTTCTTTGAAACTAACAGTTTGATAGGTTTGTTGTACTGGTTTTGACAGGCTTCACGCTTGAAGTTTTTGACACAGTTTGGGAGGCAAGCTTTGTGTTATTGTTTAGGCAAGCATGAGGCTTGAAGTAGTTTGGACAGGTTTTAAGGATTTTGGCTTGTTTATGTTATGCAGGCCTTAGAACTTGTTTGGAAGTTACAGGCTCATTGTTGTTGGCTTCTGTTTAGAGGCTTGAAGGAAGCCTTGGTTTGCTTGAACAGGTTTATGGGTAATATGTTTGGGTTGTGTTTTACAGGTTGGTAGTTTGAGGCTTGTGGTATATCTCCTCTATGTGGTATTTTTCTGGTGTGTTGTTCTGCCTTTGATTTCATCTGTGTTGACTTCTTTTCTTTTTTGTCTTTGCAGATAAAAATCAGTTGAGCAATGGGGAGCAGCAGTAGAAGATGAAGATTTAGGATACATTTAGGATATAGTTTCAATTTATTTTTAATCATTGTAACAATATTAATGTAAACAACTGTAAATAAATTTACAGTGTTCAAATAATATCTGTAACAAACAATTAAAAATGAATAAAAATAATCCTTTGTCAGTTAATTCTCTTATTCACTGTTTATTTATTTATTTAAGTTTTATTGAATTAAAATAACTGGAAGTAAATCCCAATTATTCTAACTTAGATAAAATAAATAATTAATAAACACTGTAGTCTTGCAACTTCGCATTAATCAATAATAAACCCGGCGTCCCAATTAACCATAAGCATTGCACAGTTAATCAAACAAACATCCATATGCCTTTTCTTTTACTGATTAAACCAAACACTGCAAATTTTGAACCAGAAGCCATCAGCTTCTAAACCAGAGGTTCAGGTTTATTGAGAAACAAACTGAAATCTTGAGCAAGCGTCAAAGCAGTATAACAGCCATTTAATACACTGTGGATTCAAATTCTTCTGAAAATGCGCGTGCAAACCCTAATTCTTGATTTATCGTCAAAGAAGCGTCCGCCTGATCAAACCCTGTGCCAAACTCAAACAAACCCTAGCAATCTGCTTGAACTGATTCAAAATCAATGAAAATCCTAATTTTGTCTAACTGATAAGAAAAGTCTGTTTGACCGATTCTTGAGCCAATCTGAAAAATCAGGAAAAGCCCGAAGCTGTGATTTCTTGTAAAAAAGAGGAGGGAAATTTTGGGGTACAACAGTTGCCCCTGTTCAATCTTCTTGAACCTGAAGAGTTAGATTGGCAAGTTTGCCTTTCGCGTCTCGAAGGTAAAAGGAGATTGGACACTAGAGTGCCCTTGAATTGGCACTCGTCAAGACATGGATGTGGGAATGGGCTTAAAGATGCCATTTGGAGATGGGCTTAGAGATGCCATCTGGAGATGTGACAAAATCTTGTCGGGGATGGGCTTAAAGATGCCATCTGGAAATTGCTGGCAGGAGGATGGGTTTAGAGATGCCATCTGGAAATGTTTGTTGAACTGTATGTCGTTGGTGAGTGGACGAGTATCAGAAAGATATCCATGTTTTGGAACATCTCTGAACTGGGGGTCTGAATAAGCAATAGATTGACATCCATATCTGGAAGCATCCGTAAACTGTTTTCAAAAGTTGCATCTGAACAAGCGATAGATTAACATCCGTGTTTGGAGAATCCGTAAACTGTTTTCAGAAGTCTTGAATCTGAACAAGCGATAGGTTAACATCCGTATCTGGAGAACCCGTAAACTGTTTTCAGAGGTCTTGGAGATGAATAAGGAATAGATCATCATCCATGTTGGGAAGCGTCCGTAAACTGTTTTCAAAAGTTGAGTCTGAACAAGCGATAGATTAACATCCGTATTTGGAGAATCCGTAAACTATTTTCAGAAGTTGAAGAATCTGAACAAGCGATAGGTTAACATCCGTGTCTGGAGAACCCGTAAACTGTTTTTAGAAGTCTTGAAATGGAGAAGGAACCGGTGTAGGGTTTCCTGACGATGAGTCCGTGTAAAACTGCATCTGAAATTGAGAAGGAACCGGTGTAGGGTTGCCTGATGATGAGTCCGTGTAAAACTGCATCTGAAATTGAGAAGGAACCGGTGTAGGGTTGCCTGATGATGAGTCCGTGTAAAACTGCATCTGAAATTGTTAATGATAGTCTTTTATTCTTATCCTGAAAAGGACAAAATGTTAGCTAAACACAAAGTTATGTTGCATGAAATGTATGATGCAATATATGTTATATCAATGTTTATGATATGAATGTAATGAATGTGTATGTAAGCTGATGAGCTGTCTTGCTGCGGATAGAGGAATCCTTTATGGCTGGAGATAAAAGAATCTTGATTGCTGCCGGGGAAAGTAAATCCTTGACTTCTGCAGGGGATGGTTGGAAATGAGAAGTCCTGGAACCACTGTTGGGGAATCAGGAGCTTGGGTTGTATGCCAATCTACTGGGGATTCCTGTCTTGAGGGGATCTTCACTGGAGAATATTTGAATACTCTGTGAGGAACTGAGAATGAGAGTCTTCATTCTGCTTGGGGATTGATAGTTGGAAGTTTTAGCTCCGCTGAGGATTGCCAGAATCTTTTGATTGCTGCAGGTATTGATCTGGGATCTTGAAAAGGTTGGTCGGGGAGATAGTTGTCCTGGCTGGTTTCAGGTATTAATCTCTGACCTGAGAAAGAAAGATAGTTTTCCTGGCTTGTTACAGGTGTTGATCTACAATCAGTCGTCCACAGATATTTTCCTGGCTTGTTACAGGTGTTAATCTGGAACTTGGGTTATACGCCACTTTGAGAATGAGAATCTTCATTCTGTTGGGGGCCAGAAATTGGGAGTATACCAATCTTCTGAGGTTTTAAGGATGAGAATCTTCATTCTTTTAACCGTTAACTGCTACCTGGTCGATCTCCAGGCTTTCACAGAAACTTGTATTGCTATCTGGTCGATCCAGGTTTCACAATAACTTGTTGGGGATAAAACTATTATCCGGTCGAATCCGGGCTTCATAGCTTGCTCTTAGGAGACACCACTATCTGGTCGTAATCCAGGCTTCGCGGTAGTCTGTAACTGGGATCTGAATGAGTGACAGAATGGCTACCGTGTCTGGAGCGTATCTGAAACTATATCTTAGAGTTGAGATCTGTATGAGTAGCAGAATGACTTTCGTGTCTGGAGTGTATCTGAAACTGTAACTGGATCTGAATGAGTGACAGAATGGCTACCGTGTCTGGAGCGTATCTGAAACTGTCTCTTGGAGTTGAGATTTGTATGAGTAGCAGAATGACTTCCGTGTCTGGAGTGTATCTGAAACTGTAACTGGATCTGAATGAGTGACAAAATGGCTACCGTGTCTGAAGCGTATCTGAAACTGTATCTTGGAGTTGAGATCTGTATGAGTAGTAGAATGACTTCCATGTCTGGAGTGTATCTGAAACTGTAACTGGATCTGAATGAGTGACAGAAGGGCTACCGTGTCTGGAGCGTATCTGAAACTGTATCTTGGAGTTGAGATCTGTATGAGTAGAAAAATGACTTCCGTGTCTGGAGTGTATCTGAAACTGTAATTGGATCTGAATGAGTGACAGAATGGCTACCGTGTCTGGAGTGTATCTGAAACTGTATCTTCCAACAGGTGATGAAGGAATTTGTGATGTTGATCGTAACTTCCAGCAGGTGATGAAGGAAATTTTGAACGACCTTGGTTTTGACATTCGAATGCCCCAAGTGATGGTGAGGGAGACTTGCCCCAAGTTAATCTGTAATTGAGAGATTTGTTGAAATCTTGACTGGACTGCCCCAGATTAACTGAACTTTGAAAGATCTGTTGAAACCTTGACTGGACTGCCCCAGGTTAACTGAACCTTGAAAGATCTGTTGAAACCTTGACTGGACTTCCCCAGTGTTGTACACAAAAATTTGCCCTCCCATTTCCTCAACATTTTCTCATCACAAGACCCTTGGAGCTCAAGATCAAGTTAGGGTTTGCTCTGCTCAAGACTCTTCCTTGCATTGTTGACCCAAATTAGGGTTTGTGTTTGCACAAAGATGTTTTGACCTAAAATGCCTAAGATGACTTTCATGCTTCATGTTGGACTCCCAAGTTTACCCATACCAAATTTCAAGCCTTGATTCCAATCTTTGCCCAGTCAACTGGACAGTTGACCTAGAAATCAGCTGTATTGGGAAAAAAGTCAACTGTGGTCAATTGACAGTCAAACCTCATGATTTTTGACACACATCAACATTATGAACTCATTTGAACCATTTGGTCAAGTTTGGATCACAATTCCACAAGAAATTTGATCAGATCACCAAAAGGGCAAAATGGTCATTTTTAGGGTTTTGACTGCACAAAGGCAATTTTTGACTGTTTGACCTAACCAATGGCAAACCAAGCTCATATATGGACTCAAGGACCCCATGGAATTGTCTTGACATGTTCAACAAATTCAAAAGATCCCAAATGCACAAGATTGACAGATGAATTTTCCAGTCAATTGATCAATTTTTGACTGTATACTGAAAAGTCAAACTTTGACTTTTTGGTCAAAATCAAGTGTCAAGATTCATTTTTCATCAAAACATTCCAAATTATGAAACTTGTTCATCAAGAAATCAAAAATCACAAATTAGGGTTTGAAATGAAGAATTTTCATAACTTAGAAATTTTCTAAGTTATGAAAATCCCTAATTTTTTCCTAACTTTGTCCCATTTTTTCATCAAGATTCATTTGGATTCAAACAAAAGTCAAAACATGAAAGTTGTAGTCCATTGCAAAATCTACAACTTTGATTCACAAAGTTTCCTCAAAAGAAGCTTGTATCTCAAGTTATGATATTTGGAACAAGGGTGCAAAACATTCTTAACTTAGAGAAATTTTGACCTATTTTAGGCAGGATTTTTGCCTAACTTCATGGCTACTTTTCACATGCTTACACTTGGAATTTCAATTTGCATTACAAAGATGGATTGTAGTACACATTCCAAGCTTTCCAAAATGTCCAAGAACTCATCAAACAACCTTGTGGTTAGGGAGAATCGAATTTGGCAATATGAGCAAAACTCACTTTGTTCATGGCCAATTTACATGTCCATAACTTTGCATTTTTGAACTCAGCATGCTCTAAGCTAGATTACAGGTCCTTTATCTCATCCACACTCATAAATTTAATGCAAACCCCTTGTGTTCAAGCCTTATATTATGTGTTTAAGCATTGCATACAAGATTGAGCTATAATTAGAAAAAGCAATATATCCATTTTTGAAAAGTGGAACTTTATGTCAAGTTTGCAAATCAAGAAGTACAAGGAAAATCTCTTTGGCACAAGTTTAGAAGCATGTCACACTGATCAAGAGGGATGGTTGCAGCACATTTGGGGGGCCTGTACAAGTCTAGAGAACCAAGTTGACATTTCTTGCTTAAGTGTGAAGAAACTTGGCATAACACACATCAACTTTCATTTCTGCCAACACAAGCTAAGACAAAGTTGTTGTACACCTTCCAAACATCAAACCTAAGCTAAGGCACGAGCAAAACACCCTCCAAACATCATCAAACCTCAAAACACCCTCCTACTGCAGAAAACAGAGTCACATCTGCAGTTGGACTTCCATAACTCAGTCCACTCGTGCATTCTTGCTAAGACCAGTTCATACACATTCCATGCCACATATACAAGCTATCCCAAGCATTGGACATGACCTGTAACACCTCTAACCAACTTCGCAATTTTCATTTTTTCTGTTTTGCAGGTTGATTGCCATAGCTTGATTCAGTTGGTTTCAAAGTAAGTTAAAGGTTGGAATAGCATCCCTGAACTTCAAGCAAGCTGTACCAATCCTCACCTTGCCTTGAAAGTGCCTCCATTGTCAGACACGATCCAAGCTGAACAGGTAAGTTCATGGACTTCTATCTCTCAATATAAGAAGAGTTAGCTCTAAGTTTATGAATGAAAAATGTTCTATCCATGGCCCTGAAGCTATACCTATCCCCACTTTCCATTTATATTGCATATGCTGAGAGTATTTTGAACCTGAACATTGACAAAAACTTAGGTTAAGAATTAGGGATGGAGAAATTCTCTCTCATTTCTGAGAGTTAAGTTGAGTTTTTTATATGTATGGAATCGTGGCTTGATGCTTGACATCTTTCATGTTATAAGTTTTTGCTAAAAGTCCAGGAATCAGGAGATAGCAGGAATCATGTGTTGCTCTGTTTTGTTGTTCAGAGGTTGAAGACAACCTTTCATGGGCTGGGCCTGTGATATTTTTCCTTTTTACACCATGATTTTACATTTACACCTCCTTGGCCCATTGCATTTTATTTTCATTATTTTTTACTTTTGATTTTTGTTTCTGATTTATTTATTTTTTGACAAAGCATAAAAAATATTAAAATTATTTTTCCCATATTTTTTGCATTTATTTTGATATTTATTTGGCTTTATTTAGTTATGTAAATAAATAAATATAGATACTTTTATTTTAAAATACAAAAAAATAATATAAACATATTTTATTTCTGATTTTTATTTTATCTTAGCTCTTGAAAACATTTTTTATAAAAAATATATTTTCTTGTAAATATTAAATATTTTATTTTTTGTACATAATATATATATATTTAATAAATAATGTAAATACTTATATATTTATTAATATATTTAGGGAAAATACAAAGAATTAATACATTTTATTTTTATTAATATTTTGACCTCAAAAATACTTTTTTTTTACAATATACCTTCTTTTATTTATTTTTTGTACATAATTAATAAATATGGCATATATTATATAATAAATACCTTTTATTTATAAAATTAGGGTTTTACCCTAAATACATAAAAATACCAAAAATTAATTCATTTTATTTTTGTTTATTTAACACATGAAAACTACCTTTTTACATACATATGAAAACCATTTTTGCATTTTTGCATATTTATTTTATTTTATTTAATTATTGTGCAATTAAATCCCTTGTAGAATTTCAATTTGGATGTAATAGTTAGATTTTAATTTCTTGCTAAAATATCCCCATTTGAACATTTGTACCCCCCATCCCATATATTGTGTTGTAATAACTTAGGACCTTTTATTTTCGCATTTAAAAGCTTTCTAATTATGCCATGTTAGAATTAGGGTTTTGTATGCAAAATTAACCAAAAATAGTTTGACCTAAATTCAAGATAAACAAGCATGAAAATGGACAACACTAATCACACTTGCACCCCTAGGGTACTCCACTTGTTGCCTTCAAAAATGGGCCATATTGCATGTTAGGTATCTTTGGCAAAACAAAACAATACCAAATGATTATAGTCCCTCGATGACGCTTTCGAAAGTTGCCTAAAAATGATCAAGTCCCTTAAAGGAAAAATTGCCCAAAGATACTTGGCACCATTGCAATCATGGTCTAAACGATTACCCGCGCCCGTCCCGTTCACATCCTAACACAAGATTGTCCACCAAATACAATGGTGGAACAAAAATTGTTAAAAGGGTTAAAACATAGCAAAGATCTTTGAGAAATTTAGGGTAGATAGTTCTTGGCTACTTGCCAACTTGCAAAACAAAAACCCTTGCCTATTTTTCAAAACACACATCACAACACATTTTCAAAATAACTTTCAAAAACATTGAAAAACATTGAAAACTTTTCAAAAGACATACACCTTTGTATACATCCCAACATGGATCATTACAAAGGTTGCCACCACATTGGCCTCTTTTCAAAAACATTTTTCAAACACACACAAAGCACCATTTCAAACAATTGAAAGCACCATTTCAAACAATTGAAAATCAAGGCAAGTTGATCTAAGCAAGTAACTAAGAGCCCATGGATAACCATGGATAGAAAGGGTGTTAATACCTTCCCTTTTTATAATCTACTCCCCGAACCCAAGAAAACATCTCAAAGGTTTTTGCTGTGCTTTTTAACCTTTCCTTAGGATAAAATAAAAAGTCGGTGGCGACTCTTGCTCAACCGAAACATTTGCGAAAACAAACGCAAAACCCAAGTCAGTTCTCCCACCGTATCACAGAACTGGCGACTCTGCTGGGGAAAATTTTAAAAGTGGAGTAACCTTAGGGCTTAGATCACCCTCTTGCATGACTAATTGTTTGTTTTGATTGCTTTACATCTTGGCTCTCTTGTTTGGGTTTGCAATCCTACACCCGGATTTGGGGAAACATTCATAGATAGCAATACATTGTGGAAACTGTGCGGGGTATACCGACACGGTTGAAGCAATAGCTATATTAGTGCGATATATTTGTGAGTACCGGTAACCCTTGAGTTTAATCAAGGAGAGTACGGGGCCGCTGAGTGATGTCACTAAGCACTGATGACCTAGAACCTTACTTGACCATCTTGGCCTTTCATTAGGGGTAGTGAGATGACCGGCTTTGGTGCAGTCCGAAGTTGGTAGATACTCGACACTACACTCATTGAGGGTTGTTTTCTTGGAATATTTTGGTCGCTAGTTAAGTGGCTAAACCAAAACAATGAACAATGAAAACAATCCTGTGATATTGAGCTCTTTAGAACCCGGTTATTATTTATAGGACAGGTTTTAAGCCAACTACACTCAAGAGGGTACTTACCTATGAAACCCCATGCAAGCCTGAAACTAGGGTTTGGTGTGAATTGCTTGTACATATGTTTGTGCATACACCATGAACATCATAAAGCATCATATGCATACACTAACCATTTCAAGGGTTTAGATCTTCATCTTTGTTCTTGTTTTATAGGTCATGGAAATCCATCGCAGGAAAACTATCCAAGTCAACCTTGTGAGAATCCCTCCTCAACTCAAGGAGCTCACATCAAGAATTCCGGAAAGCTCTCCCTTCAGTGAAAGACATGGAAGATTGCTCAGCTTAGTCAACACCAACATTGAAGAGGATATGATGAAGGTGATGTTCCAGTTCTCTGACCCTCTTCACCACTGTTTCACTTTCCCCGACTACCAGTTGGTGCCCACTTTGGAGGAATTTTCTCAACTCCTGAAAATTCCTATCCTTAATCAACTACCTTTCAACGGTACGGAAAAGGAACCAAAGCCTGAAGATGTTGCTCAAGCACTACACTTGCAACCATCTGACATCAAGGGACATTTGGAAACTAGAAGCGGTGTCAAAGGCTTCTTAGCAAAATTCTTGTTTGAGAAGGCACAAGATTGTTGGAATTCATTGGACCTACAAGCCTTTGAGGAAATTGTGGCACTCCTTATCTATGGGTTGGTCTTGTTCCCAAATCCTGACCAGCTTGTAGATGTCAACTCCGTCAAAATCTTCTTATCCAGAAATCCAATACCAACATTGCTTGGGGACATTCTTCACTCATTTTACACTCGAACAATGAGAAAGCGGGGTGTTCTCATGTGCTGTACTCCTCTCCTTGCAAGGTGGTTTATTTCGCACCTTCCACAATCTGTCTTGAAGAATGACCAAGGCTTAAGGTGGTCACAACGGTTGATGACCCTTACTCACTCTGATGTACATTGGTGTTCTCGATCCAGAGAAAATGTCATCATCATCGATCGTTATGGAGAGTTCCCTAATGTTCCATTACTTGGAATTAGAGGAGGCATTACCTACAACCCTTGCCTAGCTTTGAGACAATTTGGATATGCACGGAGGGATGGCCCTCATGATATGTTGATTCCTGACATAGTTTTTGACTTCGACAATGATGCGCAAGGACTTCGCCAAAGATTCATCAGAGCTTGGAGGATGCCTAACAAGGTTGACAGCAAGACACTGGGGCACAAGAACTCCATCCCTCTTGAGCCTTATCTCAAGTGGGTACGAACCCGAGCCTAGAGTCTAATGATGCCTTATCCTTATGTTCTCCCTGTGATTAAAGAGCCCGTTACGGAAGGAGAGGTTCCCTATACCATCCTATATCCTGACATGCCTACATCGTGGGAGGAGATGCAGAAGAGTTGGATCCAACTCAAGGAGGAACGGAACACTTTTGAAGCCAGCTTCTACGCCAGTGAGAAGAAGGTTTTGGAGCTTACCCGCCGACTCCATGAGGAAGAGACCCTCAACACCTACATCGCACCAAAGAGGATGCGCAACGTCTTTTTACCTTGAGAAGTTTTTGTAATATTTGGCCCATGGGGCATTTATGTACTGACAAATTTCTTCTTATTAATATGACGTGCGTTCTTTTTGTTTGCAACAATTTTGAACTTTCTAAATCCTTGAATGCATTGCATACATAAGCATACCATTCATCATGTTCATAAGCAGGTCTCCACACCAGGTTTCCTTATCTTTCTGCTGTTTATTTCAGTAAGATGGATCTCGAACAGACGGTCAAGGACTTGCAGTCTCAGAATGCACAGTTTCAACAACTCCTGATGACCTTGGCAAAGGGTCAGGAGGATCTGAAAGCCCTGCTAGGGAACAAAGACCAAGTGAAAAAGAAGAAGAAGAGAGTGGGGTGGCTACCTTGGGGAGAAGGTTTGAGGGTGAAGCCAGAAGGGTTCTTGAATTTCCTTCCGCATCCGAAGAAGAAAACAGTAAAGGAAAAGGGGCTGTGGTACCTTCCGAATCCGAAGCTTAGGAAGAAGAGGCTGAAGAAGACGAAGACTACTCAGAACAACAATACCCGCCGGCCGATGACAAGTACAAGAGTTTGGAGGACAGGTTAGCAGCTATGGAGCTGCAGAGAGTTCCAGGCTTAGATTTCGAAGATTTGGGATTAATTGCTGGAGTTGTGATCCCCCCGAAGTTCAAAGTGCCTATTTTTGCAAGATATGACGGGCTGTCCTGCCCAAAAATGCACCTAAGGTCATATGTCCGAAGAATCCAACCTCACACATCTGACAGAAACCTTTGGGTACATTTCTTTTAAGATAGCCTGTCTGGCACTCAGCTAGACTGGTTTTACAAGCTGGAAAGGTCGGAGATACGTAGTTGGGAGGATCTGGCAGCTGCTTTTTATCGCCAATATCAGTATAACTCTGACCTGGCACCAACCCGTACTCAGCTACAGAGTATGGGAATGGCTTCAGGTGAGGGATTTAAGGAATACGCCCAGAAGTGGCGCGATCTGGCTGGAAGAGTGCAGCCACCTCTTTCTGATAGAGAACTTGTTGATATGTTCCTAGGGACCCTGTCTGGTTCATTCTTTAATCATCTGATCGGTAGCTCTTCCTCGGGGTTTACTGAATTAATTATGACTGGCGAGCGGGTAGAAGCCGGTATCAAGAATGGGAAGATTCAGAAGGATGCCTCTGCATCTACAATTGCTAAGAAATCATTTCCAGCGAAGAAAGAAACAGTTGTTGTGTATTCTCAAAGGGGAGCAGGAAGAAGTGAGCGCAGGCCGACTGTGGGGGCCGTAATGATCCAAAATCCACCAAATGATCAGCCTCGCAATAACCCGTCCAGACCTAAACAGCAATGGGGAGAACGGCCACCACGACAGTTCACCCGCATTAATATGACACCCGCGCAAGTTCTTCCACACTTGTTAAAGCTGAATCTCACAAATATCAAAGAAGCGCCAAAAAATGTGAATACGACCTCACCAGCTTACAATGCCAATGCCAAATGCGCCTACCATTCCGATAGCGTCGGACATGACACAAATAATTGTTGGGCGCTGAAAAATAAAATTCAAGACTTGATAGATGCAAAAGAGGTGGAGTTCGATGCTCTAGAGAAACCAAACGTGATATCTGCTCCGATGCCGAAGCACGGTAGAAATGTCCATGCTATTGAGGAAGATTTGTATGTTTCTGATGTCAATGACCTGATAACTCCGCTGTTAACCATCAAGTTAAATCTGTTAAAGGCCGGGATTTTCCCGGGATGCAAAGAAGACTGCTACTGTTGTTACTCTCTGCCAATTGACTGCCCGTTACTGAAGAAAGGCATCCAAGGCCTGATGGACAGTCAACAAATTCTGTTTGAAAAAGTTTCTTCTATTCCAACCCCTACTGAAGATGTTTCAATTATCACCATTCACGCCAATCTTTCCAAGGCCGTCAGAAAGCCTGTTAAGATTACATCTGCTACAACGTCTGTTCCTCTGAAAATAACTATGCCAGGGCCTGTCCCCTATAGTTCTGAAAAGTCAATACCATGGAATTACGGTGGAGAAATCTACTACCATGGTATTAAACAAGTTGAAATAACCGAAGGAAGCTCTGATGAAGAAGATGCCAACATTGGGAACATTGCCGGCACAAGCAAGATCGCCCGAAGTGGGAGAATATTTTCTCCAGAGATTGCCCCCCCAAAGGCAATCTTTGGACCCTCATCTGCCGCCAAAGTTATTCCTGCACCAATAAAACTTTCCGCTAGAACCCCATTGATTGAAGATGCTGCTGTTCCTGTTGTTGTTCCTCCAATTTTTGCTGATAAGGGTAAAGGGATCCAAGATGAGCTCGTCAGGACGAGGGCTAAACCTTTGGTCATCCCGGAAACCTCTAAGAAAGAGATGGATGAGATCTTGAAGATAATTAAAAAGAGTGATTATGACGTGGTAGAGCAGCTGGGGCAAACCCCCTCTAAAATCTCCATGTTAGCATTGCTACTTTGTTCAGAGGCGCACGCCAAAGCATTGATAAAATTCCTGAAGACAGCCCATGTACCCCAGGAAACCTCTGCCGACCAATTCCAAAACTGTGTAGCCAGTCTTACAGCAGACAACGGTTTAGGTTTCTCTGATGCTGACCTAACCTCAAAAGGAAGAAAACACAACGACGCATTACATGTGTCAGTAGAATGCCAAGGGACTACTCTGGCCCATGTTCTGGTCGACACTGGTTCTTCTCTGAACGTGCTGCCTAAGAAGGCCCTCGACCGTTTAGACTGTGAAGGCTTGGAGTTAAGGCCAAGTAATATCATTGTAAGGGCATTTGACGGGTCAAAGAGAATGGTACATGGGGAGGTAGACATTCCCATTAAGGTTGGCACAGAGATTTTCCCCTCAACTTTCTATGTGATGGACATCCGTCCGTCATACTCTTGCTTATTGGGGAGACCATGGATACACAATGCTGGGGTAGTCACCTCTTCCCTACATCAAATGCTGAAGTACCCTATCAAGGGAAAGATCGTAACCGTCCACGGTGAAGAGGAATATATGATTAGCCACCTGAACTCTTTCTGATATGTAGAGGTAGAAGGTGAATTCATTGAGACACCATTCCAGCACTTCGAGGAAGTCTCTCCTGAGGAGGAAGTAGCAAAAGTGGTAGCGGAGGTACCAAAGCAGATGTCCAGAATGGCATCACTAAAAGACGCGAAGGCCGCAATGAAGGAAGGGAAGAGCTCAACATGGGGGCAGTTGCCGGACATTCCTCATAAAACAGACAAGTTTGGTTTAGGATTCACTGGTGCGGGGCAGAAAGCTATGCGTCGCTCAAAGGTTGAAAGAGCACCCATCAAGATCTCTCCTTATGGGATCAATGCTTTGGAAGGTGAAGACGAAGATGCCAACATTGAAGATTGGATCTACCCAACCATCGAAGGGGGACTACGCAACTGGGAGGCAAAGGACTTTGTCCCCATTACTTTTATTAATCAGTAATTATCTGTCAAACATTTCCTTTGGTCTGTAATAATTTCTTTTGAACAATTCGTACACTACTTTTTCACCTCATGCCTTGCCCGGGGCATGTAGGTCCATTTGTAAGGGTTTTGATTATCTTCATATCCATATGCCATGTTTAATGATTCATGGGACGTTTTTCATCGATAAATTGCTGTGTTCATTTTCCTTCCTTTTTGCATTTTTGTTTAAAGATGGCTATCCCTTACACACACACACACGCTCACAAATGCAGGTACCCATCCACTCTGGATTCTATGGGTGACTATTCTGCAATGTCCTTCAATAACTCTGAAGATCTGGTCAATCAGGCTGAGTATGAAGATGACGAAGGTTGTGAAGTACCAGGGGAACTAGCCAGACTTCTACAGCAAGAGGAAAGGGCCATCTTGCCTCACGAAGAGTCGTTGGAAACTGTCAATTTAGGAACAGAGGAAGACCGGAAGGAAGTGCAAGTGGGTGCCAATCTGGAACCAAGTGTCAAGGAGCGCCTGATACAGCTGTTAAATGAGTACGTTGAAATCTTCGCCTGGTCTTACGAAGACATGTCGGGTTTAGACACAGACATCGTGGTTCACCGTCTCCCTACGAGAGAGGATTGTCCACCGATCAAGCAAAAGGTCCGCCGAATGAGGCCCGACATGTCTGAGAAGATTAAAGCAGAAGTGATGAAACAATTCAACGCTGGCTTTCTGGCTGTTACATCATATCCACAATGGGTTGCTAACATCGTGCCAGTTCCTAAAAAAGATGGCAAGGTCAGTATGTGTGTAGACTATCGGGATTTGAATAGGGCCAGCCCCAAAGATGATTTCTCGCTACCGCACATTGACATTCTGATTGACAACACAGCCCAACACAAAGTGTTTTCCTTCATGGATGGATTCTCGGGCTACAACCAGATTAAAATGGCCCCCGAGGACATGGAGAAAACAACCTTTGTTACACAATGGGGTACTTTCTGTTACAAGGTGATATCGTTCGGACTGAAGAACGCAGGGGCAACTTATCAACGCACCATGGTAGCTTTATTTCATGATATGATACATCATGAGATCGAAGTTTACGTAGACGACATGATAGCTCGGTCACAAACAGAGGAGGAACACCTTGAACATCTAGAAAAGCTGTTTGCCCGGTTGAAAGAGTACAAACTCAGGCTGAATCCAAGTAAGTGTACTTTTGGAGTTAGGTCTGGTAAACTTCTAGGGTTTATTATCAGCAACAAAGGCATTGAGGTCGATCCAGCAAAAGTGAAAGCAATACAAGAGATGCCTGCTCCCCGTACTGAAAAGGAGGTTAGAGGGTTCTTGGGGCGCTTGAACTACATTGCCAGATTCATCTCTCATCTGACTTCTACCTGTGAGCCAATTTTCAAATTATTAAAGAAGGATCAGGTAGTCGAATGGAACGATGATTGCCAAGCTGCTTTTGATAAGATCAAGGAGTATTTGCTAGAACCTCCTATTCTGATGCCTCCCGTCGAAGGAAGACCATTGATCATGTATTTGACCGTCTTGGATAACTCAATGGGGTGTGTTTTGGGCCAGCATGACGAGTCTGGTCGAAAAGAGCATGCTATTTATTACCTTAGCAAAAAGTTTACCGACTGTGAGACTCGCTACTCACAGTTCGAGAAAACTTGCTACGCTTTGGTATGGGCTGCTCGCCGACTAAGGCAGTATATGCTGACTCATACCACCTTGCTGATTTCCAAAATGGATCCTATCAAGTATATCTTCGAGAAGCCTGCTTTATCTGGAAGAATAGCTAGATGGCAAATGATCCTAACTGAGTATGACATCCAGTACACCACCCAAAAAGCTATAAAAGGGAGTGTACTAGCTGACCATCTAGCTCATCAAGCTATCGAAGATTATCAGTCCATGAGATTTGACTTCCCAGACGAGGACATCATGAATTTGGACAACATCGAAGGTAACGGACCGCATGACGGACCCGAAAAGGGATCCCGATGGACCCTGTACTTTGATGGTGCTTCAAATGCACTTGGAAACGGTATCAGTGTGGTACTCATCTCCCCGGAAGGTTGTCACACTCCTTTCACGGCTCGACTCTGCTTCAGCTGCACAAACAACATGGCGGAATATGAAGCTTGCATCTTCGGTCTCAAGGCTGCTATAGACTTAGGGATCAAATCTTTGATCGTGTTTAGGGACTCGGCTTTGGTTATCAGTCAAATCAAAGGAGAGTGGGATACCAAACATCCTAATCTTATCCCATACAGAGAACATGTCCTAACATTGTTGCCTCATTTCGAGCAAATTACCTTCGAGCATTTCCCGCGAGAAGAGAATCAGCTAGCAGATGCTCTGGCAACAATGTCTTCTATGTTTAAACTCAACTGGGATAACGAGGCTCCCCAAATCACCATCGAGCGAATGGATGAACCTGCGCATTGTCACGAGATTAATACCAAAGAAGTAGTGGAACAACCCTGGTTTCACGAAATCAAAAGGTATCTCCAGACTAGGGAATATCCCGAAGGAGCTTCCATAAATGATAAGAAGTTCCTAAGGAAATTTGATGCCAAGTTCTTCCTGAGCAATGGCATCCTCTATAAGTGCAACCATGGTTGTGTTTTACTCCGATGTGTTGACAAAGCTGAAGCAGAGTTAATCATGACAGAGATGCATAGCAGTACATTTGGCACCCATTTGAGCGGGCATACTATGGCTAAAAAGATCCTAAGGGCAGGTTATTACTGGTCTACCATGGAAGCAGATTGCCATCAGCACTCCCGTACTTGCCACAAGTGTCAAGTCTATGATGACAAGATTCATATTCCTCCAGTTCCTCTCAACGTGTTGACATCTCCTTGGCCATTCGCAATGTGGGGCATTGATATGATTGGAGAGATCAAGCCCACGGCTTCCAACGGACATCGCTTCATCCTGGTTGCCATTGACTACTTCACCAAATGGGTCGAAGCAGCTTCTTTCGCCTCTGTCACTAAAAATGTGGTTGCCCGCTTCATCAAGCAAAACCTTATATGCCGGTATGGTGTTCCAGACAGAATCATCACGGACAACGGTACAAATCTGAATAATACTATGATCACCGCATTGTGCAAACAGTTTAAGATTTATCATCACAATTCATCTCCTTATCGGCCGAAGATGAACGGTGCTGTTGAAGCTGCGAACAAAAACATTAAGAAGATCATTCAGAAAATGACAGTCACTTACAAGGACTGGCATGAGATGTTACCGTTTGCTCTGCATGGATACCATACGACGACACGTACTTCAACCAGGGCAACCCCATTTTCTTTGGTATATGGCATGGAAGCTGTCTTGCCCATGGAAGTTCAAATTCCCTCTTTAAGGATTATGAAGGACTCTGGTTTGAGTGAAGATGATTGGATTCAGACCCGACTTGATCAACTCAATTTGATCGACGAGAAGCGACTCGCTGCTGTCTGCCATGGTCAAACGTATCAAAAGCGGATGATCAAGGCTTTCAACAAGAAAGTCAGACGTCAAGTATATCAAGTCGGAGATCTCGTAATCAAGCGGATTATCCTGCCGCAAAGTGATCCCAGGGGCAAATGGACTCCTACGTACGAAGGACCATTTGTGATCAAGAGCATATTTTCTGGTGGTGCAATGATTGTGACCACCATGGACGGCGACGATTTGCCGCACCCTGTGAACACAGACATAGTCAAAAGATACTACGCATAAAATAACCCGACAAGTCGAAAACCCGAAAGGGCGGCTTGGGCAAAAATGGGCATCCCGGTGGACCGAAAACCCGAAAGGGCGGTTCAGGCAAAAATTAGGGATAAAACAAAAAAAAATTGTACACCCGGCAAGTTGAAAACCCGAAAGGGCGGCTTGGGAAAAAAGGGGTTTCCCGGTGGATCGAAAACCCGAAAGGGCGATTCAGGCAAAAGTTAGGGAATTAAAGCGTATGACTATGTCTCGTCGGATCACTTTAAGGACAATCTCTTCATCAACCAGCTCCAAGCTTCTAATCAATCCAGTCATCGGCAGACGAAGCATTGAATGGACTGATGTTCAGAGTTGTGAAGGCTATAGCAGAGTGGAATCCCATGGAATTGTTTCACATAGCCATCTTTCTTTTGTATAAATTTTTCAATTTTTACGACGGCATCCTCTTACTAGGATGATTGTCTCCTTTGTACAAATATATACATAGAAAGTTAATACAAATACTTTTCCAAATACAGAAATTTGCGTTGTCTTCCTTTTCTCTTTTCTTTTGCACTTATGTTTTATTTGAGAAACGTCCAATGTTTTGTTAAATAGGCATATGCATTTGAACATAATCATTTCCTTATGAATCAAGAAAGATGATTACTGATAGGTTAAAAGTACGGACAAATGTCTTGATGCCCTTTCAGGAGAAATCACCAGCAGATTTGAAATCCAAATTCCTCAGTCAGAACTCAATTCCCCTCAGAGTTAAGTTTCAGAATCCCCAGTGGAGCCTTAAAAATATGAAAATCCAATCACCAGCGGAGCTAAGATTTCCTGCCATCAATCCCCAGCTGAACCAGGCTAGTGAAACTTCTCCCCACAGAGATACCTGCCACCAAACTGAAATTTCTCAGTCATACCTCTCCAACATGAGTCTATCAGATTCTGAACTTCCCCAGTAGAGATCTTCAGGAATTCTCATTCCCCGCAAGTCACCAAGGAATGCCAGTTCTCCAGCAGTGGCCCTAAGATCCCTCAACGATTAAAGATCTTGTATTCCCCAAGCAGAGTGAAGGCTCATTCTCAGTGCCTCACAGGATAATCAGATGTTCTCCAGTGAAGATCTCCTCAAGACAAGAATCCCCAGAAGATTGGTATACGACCCAAGCTCCTATTTCTCCAGCAGTAGTCAACAAGGATGTCTCATCCTCAGCAATCAAGATTTTTGTCTTCCCCTGCAGCAATCAAGGATTCACTTCCCCTGGCAGCGGTCAAGATTCTTTATCTCCAGGATTCATCTACAACAGCAAGACAACTCTTCGGCTTACCTGCGCATTCATTTTCATTTCATATCATAAACATTGATATGACATATATTGCATCATACATATCATGCAACATAACTTTATGATTTAGCTAACATTTCACCCTTTTCAGGATAAGATTGAAAGACTATCATTAACAATTATTCAGATACAGTATGGATACACCCCAGACGCGGCGGTCATTCTATTACTCATTCAGAATCTCAAGTCAGATACAGTATGGATACACCTCAGACACGACGGTTATTCTACTACTCATTCGGACTACAGCAATCAGATACGGACTAGATACGCTCCAGACACGGAAGTCGTTCTATCCCTCATTCAGATTCATTTATCCACCTCAAGGTTCAATGCATTCCAAACACGGATACCATTCTGACCCTTACAACAACAGCTTGATTATCTCCAGTGCGTTCGCCACAGAAGTCATTCTGTCATTTATCTAGATCCCAGTTACAGTTTCAGATACACTTCAAACAACAGAAGTCATTCTATTACTCATACGGATCTCAATCCTAGTTACAGTTTCAGATACACTCTAGACACGGAAGTCATTCTGCTACTCATACAACTTTCAACTTCAGATACAGTCCAGATACGCCCCAAACATGGTTGCCATTCTGTCACTCATTCAGAATTTGTCCCCAGCACGCAGTTGCTCCATACAGATGTTTCTCTATTACCCAGTGTTGCACCCCAAAATTTGCCCTCCCATATTCTTCAAGAAATTGCCAAGCCAAGTCACAAAATTCCCCAAGGGTTGTGCAGCTCAACTGTCTCCTATACAGTCAAAACTAGGGTTTGGATTCTGATCAAGAAAATGAAGTTTTCAAAGGTCCAATCAAGTCTCATATGCTTACAAATGTGGTCAAGCATCCTCATATCAAGTTTCAAGGCATTCAGCTCAAAATTGCACAGTCAAAACCCTAAATTGCACTACAGTCAACTGTAGGGGCAAAATGGTCATTTGACAGTCAAAAGTTCAAATTTTTGGTCAACATATCATTTTGAAGCCACAAACATCATTTGATCAATGCTTGATCATGATTCTCAAAATTTGGCTCAGAAATCATCAAAGATGCAAAAGTTACTATATTTGGACAGTTGAAAAAGTCAACTGAAATTGACCAGGGCATAACTTTCACATGGATTATCAGAAAAATTCCATCCAAAGCTCATTTTGAAGAGAAAGACATTTCCTACAACTCATATTCATACTTCAAGTCCAAGAAATACTCTCACAAAAAGTTATCAATTTCAACATTATAGGTCATTTTCAAAAGTCAACAAAAAGGGACTTTAAGTCAAAGGCCATAACTTGAGATTGGTAAATCAAAATGACATGGGACCAAAGGCATTGGTTAGAGGACTCAAAGACCTTTCCAAAATGTCCAAGAACATGTGAAAAGCTTAAATATTGAGCAAGTTATGCCTTGTGGAAGTTGGGAAATTTTTGGATATTTTGAAAAGTCAACAATGGTTCAAATGACCTAAAATTGCTAATGGGCCCATTTTTCTTCCATGATTCATCATTATAAGCATATGCACGACCACTTGGCCCAAAGGGAAGTATTTTCTCATTTTTTATTTATTTATTTGAATTTTTATTTATATTAATTCAATTAAATCAATTAAATATGTGAAAAATATCTAAATGAACCAAACAAATCTTTTGTGCACATTCTAGACTCAATATTTCGTGCATAGGTTAATATGGCAAGATTTGGTTGATTTGAGCATGATTGAACAAAAATGCACATGAAAAGATATGGAAAAGATCCTTAAGAAATCAAATATTGAAAACCATTATGGCTATGGATTTTATGCAATTTTCTTAACCTAATATGCTCACTACATAACCAGGAATCAAACCCTAATGCTAAAACACTAAAAGCTGCGCTGAAAATACCATTGCAAATTTGGAATTTTGGTCAAAGAAAGCAAAACTGAAATCAGTGCTAGAGATTGATTCAAGACACAAAACCTATTCCAATAGCTTCACTGTGGTTCTCTGAACGTGTGCCAATCAAGAACAACAACCAAAGCTCCAAGAATTGGTAGATTAAACTCAAACTGTGTCAAGCAATTTTCAGAAACGTATATCATAATTCACGCATCCTTTTGCATTTTTATTTATGAATTCTTGTTCAGTGTGATGTTTCGAAGCTAACCAATGTTTTTGATTTAATTATAACGCTGTGTATGAGATTCTACCATGCGCGAATTCTAGGGTTTACAGGTTGTAATTTTGGGGCTTTTGCAAAGAGGGAAAATTAACCCTCAGGACCACCACCATTGGCTTCAGAATGTTCAAACGATCACAAACCAACTATTGCGCCTAATTTATGATGGCCCTGACGCTAATCGCTATTTTCTGAAAAGACCTTTTCTGCAACGGTGTAAAAACCGTTGCTTATATTGTTTGTTTTACAGGGACGAGGGAGAAGACGAACCCGTGGCAGCGTGTGATACGTAGTTTTGAATTTCGCGCGTTTTAATTCGTTAACGTGTTCTTTTCTTTTATTATATTTATCGTTTATTTGTTTAACAAACGCATTAACTTGGCTCAGCGGTGCGCGTGTGGATTGGTAACATCAACGACCTGGGTTCGATCCCAGGTCTTCTTCCTTTCCATTTATTTCTTTTCAATTGATGTTCATGTATAGCGCTTGGATTGAAGACCATGATACATCCCCAGATCAGAGCCATACACGCGTCCAGCTCCATCAATCTAAAGGCCATGGATTGGAGATCATGATGAATCCCAGTCAACGCTGAAGCAGGCTAGCAAAAAAGTCAAAGAAGGCCATGCTTAATTGGGCCAGACTATTCCAAGTTACACCTCACAATTGGGACTGAAACCCCCTGGTTTGCAATTTCATTACATTTTATTATTTTTCTTTTTTTCAATTTATTGTTTTATTTTTGCTTTATTGCTTTAATCAAATTAATTAATTTTCTTTTACAAAATATAAAAACATCCTTAAAAACTCAGAAAAAGATAAAAAAATATAATGATTATTTATTTTGATATTTTCTTGTAAATAAATTAACATGTAATGAATTTAGTTTTAATTAGGATTTTTGCAATTTTAATTCTTTTCATAACAAATATAAAAAAGGTAGAATTAGGTTTAATTGACAATTTTCATTCCTTTTAATTTTTCCTTTTTATCATAATATTATTTTATTTATAATTAAATTGAACACAAATAAATTAGGGTTTTCAATTAGGTTAAAAATTCAATATGTTTTTCTTAATAACTTAAAAAATAATTAGAACTAGGTTTAGTGTTTTATTTTAATTTGAAATTAATTCTTTTTCTATCAAATCTTAAAAAACATAAAAACACCAAAAACATTTTCTTTTAAAATTTTTAACTTTAATTCCTCATTAACTTTAATTTTTTGCAAAAGGGCCCAACGCCCATGTTTTCAATTCTTTTATTCCGCATATTTATTTTATTTCGTTTATTATAATTATGTACATGTCCCAAAGCCTTGTAACAATTTAACTTTTCGCACCGTTATTTTCTTTATTTATTTTCCGTCAAATCGGGTCCGGTTTAATTTCGGCGATGTGGACCCGCGCCATTTGTAATAGCTTAGATTTATTTTTCCCGCAAACTTTTAACTGTTAACAAAACATGCAAGAATGAATGGCCATAATAAAAACAAACGCGTAGATCGCCCATAACATGACAAGACAAATGCAAATGAAAACGACACACGAATCGCACACACCACCCCTAGGGTACGTCTCACTGTTGCCTTTCGAAAGGTGATCGTCGAGTAGAGGATGTCTTAGTAAGTCCTCATGATCCGGGAACCTGGCATGAGGGTAGCTTCTAAGGTGTCTTCCCATTGCTCTGGTGATCACCATGTCCCGAACATCGAATTGACCCGAACACCTCCAACGGTGGTGCTACCTACCTCTCAATGGTGGGATGGCACTACTTTAAAGGACATTTACACAGACGAATTCCTTAGGGTAGGTAGGTTCTCGTAGATACTTGCTCTCTTCAAAACAAAAATTCAAAGACTTTTCACACCGACACTTTTCAAAAGCTTTCAAAGCAAATTTTTCAAACACTCTGACGTACGAGTCGAACTGAAATTTTTTCAAAGAAACTTTTTAAAACCCACAGTTGAAAAGCAAACAAACCATTTTTGAAAACACAATGAGCAAGTATCTAAGATCCCATGGATAACCATGGATAGAAAGGGTGCTAACACCTTCCCTTTCTATAATCTACCTCCCGAACCGAGAGCAATCTCTTTAAGGAATTTTTCTGTGCTTTTGTCCTTTCCATTTGGAGAAAATAAAAGACGGTGGCGACTCTTGCTTCCGCGACATTTTGCGAACCAGCGTTAAACAGTCAGTTCCAGATCCACCGATCACAGAACTGGCGACTCTGCTGGGGACCCCTTTAAAGTGAGGTGTACCTTAGGGCTAGCTCATAACTATGTTTTCAATTGTCTTCTTTGCTTGCTTTATTATTGTGGGTTGCTTGGGAGTTCTATAGATCCTAAACCCGGATCTGGGGGATACCTTCTTAGAAAGTAGCAACAAGGCTGTGAGGGAACTGTGCGGGGTATACCGACATGGTTGAAACAGTCTGCTACGTTGATGTGGCACTTTGGTGTGTACCGGTAACCCTTGAGTTCAGTCAAGGAGAGTACGGGGCCTCCGCGTGGTGTCGTGAAGCATCAACAGACCTTAGGAACCTTAATTGAACTATCTTGGCCTCTTTAGGGTAGTGAGATAACTGACTTTGGTGCAGTCCGAGGTTGGTTGATACTCGATACTACACTCAATTGAGGGTTGCTTTCCTGGAATATTTTGGTCGCCAGTTCAGTGGCTAAATCGAAACGATGAACAATGAAAGCAATCCCGTGATATTGGGAACCTTAGAACCCGGTTACTTTGATTAGGACAGGTTGAACCCACTAACTTCAAGAGGGTACTACCCAGACCCCATGCTGGCCTTAAACCTTAAGGGCTTGTCTTGTGTGCCTTGTGTGCCCTGCATGTTTGTCTTTGTAAATATCTGTGGTGTGTTTAATCATAGCATCATGACATCATCCCGCATCATATGCATTGGCTAACCATTTCAGGGGTTCGAATTTTCATCTTTGTTCTTGTTTTGTAGGACATGGAAACTGTTCGTAGAAAGACAATTCAAATCAGTCTTGTAAGGGTACCTCCTCAGCTTAAGGAGCTTATATCCAGGATTCCCGAGAACTCTTCATTCAGCGAAAGACATGGAAGCCTCATCAGCTTGGTCAACACCAACATTGAGGAAGATATGATTAAGGTCCTGTTCCAGTTCTTTGATCCTCTGCATCACTGCTTTACCTTCTTGGACTATCAGTTGGTACCTACATTGGAGGAGTTCTCCCGGCTCCTGAAGATCCCTATCCTTGATCAGCTACCCTTTAACGGTACAGAAAAGGAACCTAAGCTTGAAGAGATTGCTAAAGCCTTGCACCTACAGTCATCTGACCTCAAAGGACATTGGGAAGTTAGAAGTGGTATCAAGGGGTTCTTAGCCAGGTTTCTGTTTGAGAAGGCCCTTGAATGTTGGAACCCCCTTGACCTGCAAGCTTTTGAAGAAGTGGTAGCCCTCCTTGTCTATGGTTTGGTGTTGTTTCCTAAGCCAGATCAGCTTATTGATATCAGTGCTGTCCAGATCTTTATGTCCAGGAATCCTATACCTACGTTGCTGGGAGACATCCTTCACTCATGTTACACTCGAACCATGAGAAAAAGAGGTGTCCTTATGTGTTGCACTCCTCTCCTGGGAAGGTGGTTTATTTCGCACCTTCCCCAATCAGTCCTGAAGAATGAGCGGGGTTTGAGATGGTCACAACGGTTGATGACTCTTACACATGCAGATATACATTGGTGTCCTAGGTCCAGAGGAGATGTCACTATCATTGATCGTTGCGGGGAGTACCCTAATGTTCCTTTACTTGGAATCAGAGGAGGTATTACTTATAGCCCATGCCTGGCTTGGAGACAGTTTGGTTATGCTCGGAGAGACGGTCCTCATGACATGTTAATTCCCGACATAGTTTTTGACTTCGACAACGATACTCAAGGACTTCGTCAGAGATTTATCAGAGCCTGGAGGATGCCAAGTAGGATAGACAGCAAGACACTGGGGCACAGGAACTCCATCCCATTGGAACCCTATCTCAAATGGGTACGCGCCCGCTCCCAGAAGTTAGTGATGCCTTATCCTCACATGATCCCGGTAATCAAAGAACCAGTCTTGGAAGGGGAAGTGTCCTACACTATTCAGCACCCTGATATGCCCACATCCTGGGAAGAGATGCAGAAGAGTTGGATCCAGCTTAAGGAGGAAAGGAATTCTCTTGAGACTAGTCTGCATGCCAGTGAAAAGAAAGTCTTGGAGCTCACCCGCCTGTTGCATGAAGAGAGGAATCTCAACACCTACATAGCTCCGAAGAGGATGCGCAGTGTATTTTGGGATTGATTTGATTTTTGTACTTTTGCCCATGAGGCTCTGATGTATTAAACAATGATTTCTTTAATGATAACGTGTGTTCCTTTTTGTCTACAACAAATTTGAACTTTCGAACCCTTGAATGCATTGCATACGCATTTCATACATCATGTGCATAGCAGGTTTTTCCTCTTTTCAGGTTGCTTACAGTTCTTCGCTGTTTATTTCAGCATCATGAATCCCGAATCTGCATCAACTGAGACATCAATCAAGGCTCTCCAGGCGCAGAACGCGCAGTTTCAAGAATTAATCAAGGGTCTGGCTAAAGGCCAAGAAGAACTAAAGGCTATGCTCCTGAAGAAGGAGAAGAAGAAGAAGAGAAGAACTGTTCTGTTCAACTTGGGCCGAAGGTTCGGCAATACTCTGCAGCATGAAGAGGCTGGTTCTTCTGTTGGCAAGAGTCCTTCTCAGGCAGAAGTAAAGGTTCCTACTCCAGTAGTCTCCGACAACGAGACGGATTTTGATGAAGAGCAGTACCCTCCTTCAGATGACAGATATAAACAACTGGAGGACAGGTTGAAGGCTATGGAGGTTCAACAGGCACCTGGGCTGGATTTCGGAGATTTGGGTTTGTCGACTGGTGTGATTATCCCGCATAAGTTCAAAGCACCATCCTTCTCCAAATATGACGGGGCATCTTGTCCCAAGCTGCATTTAAGGTCCTATGTTCGGAAAATTCAGCCGTACTCTACGGACAAGAATTTATGGATCCACTTCTTCCAAGAGAGTCTTTCAGGGACTCATCTCGAATGGTTCTATCAGCTGGATGGGACCAAAGTTCGTAACTGGGAGGAGTTGGCTACTGCTTTCTATAAGCAGTATCAATATAATGCCGACCTTGCCCCCACACGTACCCAACTCCAGGGTATGGCGTTAGGTGAAAGCGAAGGTTTTAAGGAGTACGCTCAGAAGTGGAGAGACCTGGCTGGTAGGGTGCAGCCACCATTGACTGATCGGGAGTTGGTAGACATGTTCTTGGGGACCCTATCTGGGCCATTTTTCAACCACCTCATTGGGAATTCTTCTGCTGGGTTCACTGATTTGATCTTGACTGGAGAGAGAATTGAGGCTGGGCTGAAGTCTGGGAAGATTACAAAGGGTGCATCATCTAGTTCGGAAAAGAAACCATTCAAGAAGGAGTCTAGTGCCGTGTATGGTTCTAGGAAAGCAGAGAGACCTGAACACCGCCAATCTGTCAGCGCGGTGATGATTGCTAAGCCTGCTGCCGCTCCTCGGTCGAATAATCCTCCAAGGGCTGAAAGACCCCGGCGAGAGTTTACCCGGTTAAGCATGACCCTATCACAGATTCTGCCACAGTTGCTAGCCACCAACTTAGTGACTGTCAGGGAGGCTCCAAAGTTCCCAAATACAACATCTCCCAAGTACAACCCGAATGCTCGTTGTGCTTACCATTCAGAAAGCCCGGGGCACTCTACCAATGATTGTTGGGCGTTGAAGAATAAGGTGCAAGACCTTATCGACGCAAAGGAGATACAATTCGAGGCGCCTGCAAAGCCGAATGTAGTTACTGCCCCTATGCCTCAGCACGGGGTAAATGCTGTTGATGAAGACGTTTATGCTGTTTCTGTGGATGATCTAGCCACTCCTCTAAAGATCGTCAAGAAGAACCTACTGCAGGCCGGTTTATTTCCGGGTTGTAGTGAGGGTTGCCTATTCTGTGATGTGTCCCCATCTGGTTGTCCCTTGCTAAAGTTAGGCATCCAAAGCTTAATGGATAGCAAGGAGATCCTATTCAAGAAGTCTGTTGTTCGGTTGGTTCCAATGGAAGAAGTTTCTGTGGTGACTATCTTCAATAATCCGATCCCGGCTCTCCAGAAGAAGCCCGTTCAAATTATGACCGTTGCACCCGTTATTATCACTGTTCCAGGGCCCCTGCCCTATGTATCTGACAAAGCTGTCCCTTGGCACTATGGGGCAGATGTATATATAAACGGGATCAAACAAGAGCTCAACGTTGGCGCCAGCATCTGTGACATCACTGGCCCAGCCAAAGTTACCCGCAGTGGCAGGCTCTTCTCGCCTGACATTGCACCGCCTGCTGCCCGAAGACCGCTCTTGATAATTCCTACAAGTACACCTATTCCTGTTGCTGACCAAGTTGTTGTTCCTGCTGCTGATCCGATTGTTTCTCCTGCTGCCGAGTCATCCAATGCTCGGGGCAAGGGAATTGAAGTTGAGCCTGCCCAGATGGAGGCACCCATACCCGTAGCTGCTGAGGCCTCCCCACAAGAAATGGAGGAGATTCTGAAGATCATAAAGAAGAGTGATTTTAATGTTGTGGAACAGCTGGGGCATACGCCCTCCAAAATCTCCATGCTCTCTTTATTGCTGTGCTCCGAGGCCCATGCAAAGGCCCTAATCTCGTTCCTCAAGACGGCCCATGTGCCACATGAAACCTCTGCAGTCCAGTTCACTGATTGCGTGGCAAGTCTAACGGCAGATAATGGCTTGGGTTTCTCAGACGCTGACTTGACCGCAAAGGGGAGAGACCATAATGATGCTCTGCATGTCTCAATTGAATGCAAGGGCACCACCTTGGCACATGTGTTGGTTGATACTGGGTCATCTTTGAATGTGCTACCCAAGAAGGCTCTGGATCGTCTAGATTGTGAAGGCCTGGAATTGAAACCCAGCAACATCATCGTCAGGGCCTTTGATGGTTCAAAGAGGATGGTCCATGGAGAGGTTGACATTCCGATTCGTGTGGGCTCTCAGGTGTTCGACTCCACTTTTTATGTGATGGACATCCGCCCATCGTACTCTTGTCTACTGGGTCGACCGTGGATACATAAGGCTGGGGCAGTGACCTCTACCTTGCATCAGAAGCTGAAGTACCCCGTCAGAGGGAAGATTGTCACTGTGCAAGGAGAGGAAGAGTATATGGTGAGTCACCTAAACTCTTTCAGATACATTGAGATGGATGGGGAGTTTATTGAAACCCCCTTTCAGCATTTCGAGGAGGTGTTTCCAATTGCAGCAGAAACAACAGAAGCAAGGGGTCCTTTGAAGATGGCTTCCCTGAAGGATGCCCGGGCTGTAGTTCAGAAGGGTGAATGTACCGACTGGGGCAGACTCCCAGACTTTACTCAGAAGACTGATAAACTTGGGCTGGGTTTTACCTCAGAAGGTCAGAGAGCTATGAGGAAAGCAAAGATCGGAAGACCTCCGATATTTATTAAAAGTTCAGAAGTGAATGCTGTTGGGGAAGATCATGAAGTGGACGAAGCTGAATTTAATAGCTGGATCTATCCGACGGCCGAAGACGGATTGAACAATTGGAGTGCAAAGGACCATACCCCTGTTACCTTTGTGACGCAGTAATAAATTTCTTTGTTTTGTTATTTTTTAATAAACAATGATAAACTCTATGGCCCGGTGTCTTACCCGAGGCACCATGGTTCTATTTGTGAGGGCATACAAATTGTCATTTCATATACCATGAATGAAAATCTTGGACGTATCTTTCGCATTGCAAATATTGTGATCCTTTTCTGTCTTTCTTTTCCTTTACATAATTTTCAAAACAGCTGTATTTACACACACACTCACTCATACAGGTTCCAATCCACTCTGGATCTTACTGATAACAACTCTGCTATTGCCAATTATGACTTCGAAAATCCGATCAACTTAGCCGAAGACGAAGGTAAAGATGATTGCGAAGTGCCTGGCGAGCTTGCAAGACTGTTACTTCAGCAAGAGAGGGCAATTCAACCCCATGAAGAGCCAGTGGAAATCCTAAACTTGGGTACTGAAGCGGACAGAAAAGAGGTAAAGATTGGTGCCAACCTAGAGCTCAGCGTGAAGCAACGGTTAACCAAGATGTTACATGACTATATGGAGATCTTTTCCTGGTCCTACGAAGACATGCCAGGGTTGGATACCGACATTGTGGTCCATCACTTGCCAACTAAGGAAGACTGTCCTCCAGTTAAGCAAAAGGTCCGTCGGATGCGTCCAGAGATGTCCGAGAAGATTAAAGCGGAGGTCATGAAACAGTTTGATGCTGGGTTCCTTGCAGTAACTTCTTACCCTCAGTGGGTCGCTAATGTGGTGCCAGTACCTAAAAAGGACGGGAAGGTCAGAATGTGCATTGACTACAGGGATCTGAACAGGGCCAGCCCCAAGGATGACTTCCCCTTACCTCACATTGATGTCCTTGTTGATAATACAGCTCAGCATAAGGTGTTCTCTTTCATGGATGGCTTTTCAGGTTACAATCAGATCAAAATGGCACCTGAAGACATGGAGAAGACTACATTTGTTACTCAGTGGGGCACCTTCTGTTACAAGGTCATGCCGTTCGGATTAAAGAATGCTGGGGCAACCTACCAACGTGCCATGGTTGCCTTATTTCATGACATGATCCATCATGAGATCGAAGTGTATGTGGACGACATGATCGCCAGGTCCCAGACTGAGGAAGAGCACCTAGATCATCTACAGAAGTTGTTTGACCGGTTGAAACTGTACAAGTTGAGATTGAACCCGAACAAGTGCACCTTCGGGGTAAGATCTGGGAAGTTGCTAGGCTTCGTGGTCAGTGATAAAGGTATTCAAGTGGACCCTGCTAAGGTCAAAGCTATTCAAGAGATGCCAGTTCCCAGGACAGAGAAGGAAGTCAGAGGCTTTTTAGGACGCCTGAATTACATTGCTCGCTTCATCTCACACCTGACTGCTACCTGTGAGCCAATCTTCAAGCTGCTGAAGAAAGATCAGGTAGTACGTTGGAACGATGAATGTCAGGCTGCCTTCGACAGAATTAAAGAGTATCTCCAAGAACCACCTATCCTTATGCCGCCGGTTGAAGGGAGACCTCTGATACTATACCTAACAGTACTTGACAACTCAATGGGGTGTGTGCTGGGGCAGCATGACAAGTCTGGCCGAAAAGAGCATGCCATTTATTACCTTAGCAAAAAGTTTACCGACTGTGAGACCCGATACTCACTGCTTGAGAAAACTTGCTGCGCTTTGGTATGGGCTGCTCGCCGGCTGAGACAGTATATGCTGACTCACACTACCTTGTTGATCTCAAAAATGGATCCTATAAAGTACATATTCGAAAAGCCTGCTCTGTCTGGGAGAATCGCAAGATGGCAAATGATCTTGACGGAATACGACATTCAGTACACAACCCAGAAAGCCATCAAGGGAAGTGTATTGGCAGACCACTTAGCACATCAAGCTGTAGATGACTACCAATCAATGAACTTCGAGTTTCCAGATGAAAGCATTATGATCATAACTGACTGTGAAGTACCTGGACCGGATGAAGGACCTGAACCAGGATCCCGATGGTCTATGCACTTTGACGGAGCCTCCAATGCTTTGGGAAATGGTATCGGCGCCATCATCATATCCCCTCAAGGTACTCATACTCCACTCACTGCCCGGCTGTGTTTCAACTGTACCAATAACATGGCGGAGTATGAGGCGTGTATCATGGGTCTTCAAGCTGCGATCGACCTAAGAATCAAATTTCTAAGTGTCTTCGGAGATTCCGCTCTTGTGATCAATCAGATCAAAGGAGAGTGGGATACGAAACATCCAAACTTGATTCCTTACAGAGAATGTGTGTTGACCCTGATTCCCCACTTCACGGAGATAACCTTTGAGCACTTTCCAAGAGAAGAGAATCAGTTAGAGGACGCGTTAGCTACAATGTCTTCAATGTTCAAGGTTAAATGGGATAATGAGGCTCCCCGGATCATCATCTGGAAACTGGACGAACCGGCATACTGTTGTGATCTCGAAACTGAATTGGTAACTGAGAAGCCTTGGTACCACGAAGTGAAGAGATATCTGGAAACTCAGGAATACCCTGAAGGTGCCTCTGTCAATGATAAGAAATTCCTGAGGAGGTTCGCAGCCAAATTCTTCCTTAGCAACGACATCTTGTACAAGCGAAACCATGATTCAACCTTACTGCACTGTGTGGATAAGATTGAGGCAGAAAGGATCATGGAAGAGCTACATGAAGGGACCTTTGGTACACATTCCAGCGGACACACTATGGCTAAGAAAATCCTACGGGCAGGATATTATTGGTCCACAATGGAGGCCGACTGTTACCAACACTCCAGGACATGCCACAAGTGCCAGATCTATGCAGACAAGGTGCATGTTCCTCCGGTTCCTCTGAATGTTATGACTGCGCCTTGGCCGTTTGCAATGTGGGGCATAGACATGATCGGCGAGATAAAACCTACGGCATCCAATGGACATCGCTTCATCCTAGTGGCGATTGATTATTTCACGAAGTGGGTTGAGGCAGCATCCTATGCTACGGTAACCAAGACTGTTGTGGCACGGTTCATTCGGCACAACCTGATCTGTCGGTACGGCGTCCCAGAGCGGATTATTACAGACAACGGTACCAACCTAAACAACAAGATGATCGCTGAGCTCTGCGAACAGTTCAAGATACAGCACCACAATTCTTCTCCTTACAGACCGAAGATGAATGGGGCTGTAGAAGCAGCGAATAAAAACATCAAGAAAATCATGCAGAAAATGACAGTGACTTATAAAGATTGGCACGAGATGTTACCGTTTGCTCTACATGGGTACCGTACCTCAGCTAGGACGTCAACCGGGGCAACTCCTTTTTTCTCTAGTTTACGGCATGGAGGCAGTCTTGCCGATCGAAGTGCAAATTCCCTCTCTCCGGATAATGAAGGATGCAAATCTGAACGAAGATGATTGGATCCAGACACGACTTGACCAACTCAACCTCATTGACGAAAAGAGACTTGTTGCTATCTGTCATGGTCAGACGTATCAGAAACGGATGATCAGGGCATTTAACAAAAAGGTCAGACCACAGGAATATCAAGTCGGGGATCTGGTAATCAAGCGAATCATCCTTCCTCAGAGTGATCCAAGGGGCAAATGGACCCCTACATACGAAGGGCCATTTGTGGTTAAGCATGTGTTCTCAGGAGGAGCAATGATATTAACCAACATGGATGGTGACGACCTTCCTCACCCCGCCAATGCAGACATAGTTAAAAAATACTACGCATGAAAAAAGACCCGCTAGGCTGACATGCCTAGGCAAAAATTAGGGCTTCCCGTCGAACCAAAAGGGTTCGGGCAAAATGAAGGGATGAAAATGAAAAAAATCTGTACACCCGGCAAGTCGAAAACCTGAAAAGGCGGCTTGGGCAAAAATGGGTATCCCGGTGGACTGAAAACCCGAAAGGGCAGTCCAGGCACAAATTAGGGATAAAAGCGTAATACTATGTCTCATTGATCACTTTGCATCCAGAATCCGGTATCTACATCAAGTTCAGACGGCATCGATCAGTCAGCTTCACCTTCAACCAAGGTCATCAAGTGATGAGACACTCGGAGTTATAAAGGCAATAGCAGAGTTGAAACCCAGTGGATCATTCATCTTTCACACAGCTGTTTTATTTTCTTTGTACAAAACTTGTATAAATTCTCTTGTTCGGCGACGTTCCTCTTACTAGGACGTCAGCCTCTTGTATACAAAACGCCTATTTTCAGGCCATTCAAAATCAATACAAATATATTTTCAGTTAAACGTGCCAAGTATTTTTCTTTTTTTCTGTTTTGCTTTGCGAAGAACGTCCCAGGTTCAATTTGTGATATATGCATTGACAATAATTTGCTAACTCATAAATATTTGCATACGAAACAAAGGAATTAATTGCAGGTGACACTAGAAACAGGGGCAATAAAGAGTTGTCCGAGCAGTCTAATTGCTCTATCCTCCAAGGTACCAAGGTAGGTTCAACTAAAGAACACGACCAAGTACATCTTAATTCCCCAGAGAGTGGTTCAGCAAAACAGTACATTCCTCTCCAAGCAAAACTATCAAAAGGAAGTGGGGTATCCTCCCGTAGATCCCAACACCTCCCCAGCAGCGTATATTCAATACAAGCATCCCCGGCAGTCTTGGCCTAAAGATTGTTCCCCGGCGGTATCTCAATATTCAAAGGAATCACTTCCCCAGCATATCAACACTTCCCCAGAAGAGTCCAATCCAGTTTCCCCAGGAAAGATGGAATTCATATCCCCAAGCAATAAGCTTATCCCCAGTAGATTCTGGAAGCTTACCCCCTCGCAGAACACGAACGCGTCGCCCGACTTTATTCAAAGAGTTATTTCCTCAATAGGATATAACTGGGTTATCCTCAGCCAAAAGCCACGGATAGGTCGTCGTCAACGTAGTTCTTTCCTACCCCCAGCGAAGTCTATCAACACTTCCAACAACAAGGGTATCCTCAGCAAACTATCAACATTCAGCAAAGCATCTCTCTCCCCACAGAGTATTGCTTCCCAACATAGTCATCAGAGTATCTTTTCTCCCCGCAGAATCTCCCATTTGCCAAGTTTATTCCGCAACGGAGTCATCTTCTCCTACCGGTATTCTTGCAGTTATCATCCCCAGCGGAAGCAAAATCAATTCTTCAACATCAGCCCAGGAGTGACTTCCCGGCACCCGTCAAGGATTTACTTTCCTAGACGAACACATACATTCATAAAAACATCACATACATCATTATAGCATGCATAGACGCATCATATCATACAAATCTCATTTATGTTGAGAACATCATTGCTTGATCCATATCATGCATTGCATATGACTGACCTTTACCTTTCAGGAAAAATGCAGTTGAAATTCTCAAACATATTTCAAAGCCTTCTCTAGTCCAGCTAAATCGACTCCCAACAGATTTTTCTGATAAAGACTCAACAGAAGTGATGGTCCCCTCTCCGGCTAGTGCGTGAGGTGGTAATTCCTTCTTCAGATGTTTCCCTCTCCGACGATGAGCGTGAGGTGATAGTCTCCTATGGTCCCCTCTCCGGCAAGTGCGTGAGGTGGTAATTCCTTCTTCAGATGTTTTCCTCTCCGACGATGAGTGTGAGGTGATAGTCTCCTATGGTCCCCTCTCCGGCAAGTGCGTGAGGTGGTAATTCCTTTTTCAGATGTTTCCCTCTCCGACGATGAGTGTGAGGTGATAGTCTCCTATGGTCCCCTCTCCGACAAGTGCGTGAGGTGGTAATTCCTTCTTCAGATGTTTTCCTCTCTGACGATGAGTGTGAGGTGATAGTCTCCTATGGTCCCCTCTCCGACAAGTGCGTGAGGTGGTAATTCCTTTTTCAGATGGTTCCCTCTCCGACGGTGTGTGAGGTGGTAAGTCCTTTTCAGATGTTTCCCTCTCCGACGATGAGTGTGAGGTGACAACCCCTTTTCCTATGATTCCCTCTCCGACGGTGTGTGAGGTGACAATCCCTTTTCCTATGATTCCCTCTTCGACGGCGAGTGAGGTAATCCCCTTTCAGATTATAATAGTCTATGGTTCTAGTTCCGATCCTGCGAAGATGGTATTTCCCACCAAGATTTTTCTCAACGAACGTTGTTGAAGTTAAAATCACCCAAGGTTCTCTTACCATTCACGCTAAGGCAGTAACCATACCTGGTTCATTCATCGCTGTTTGAAGCTCCAGACTCAGCTCCTGTAACCAGTCAGGACACGTCTATACCAAGCATTTAAAATCAGCTCCTGCAACGTGTCAGGTACTCATTTTTTCTTTTACAGGTATGCAGGTTCTAGCTAAGGAATCTCCCACGCAATCAACATCCAGATGGCATCTATAAGCCCATCATCCTATCCGGCAATTCCCAAATGGCATCTATAAGCCCATTCCCATCACACTGCTAACATGTGAGCGCAAATTTCTAGGCACTCTAGTGTCCAATCATCTTCTACCCTCGGATTACGAAAGGCACGTCAGCCAATCTGCATCCTCAGGTCTAAGAAGATTGAACAGGGGCAACTGTTGCACCCCAAAATTTGCCCTCCCATATTCTTCAAGAAATTGCCAAGCCAAGTCACAAAATTCCCCAAGGGTTGTGCAGCTCAACTGTCTCCTATACAGTCAAAACTAGGGTTTGGATTCTGATCAAGAAAATTAAGTTTTCAAAGGTCCAATCAAGTCTCATATGCTTACAAATGTGGTCAAGCATCCTCATATCAAGTTTCAAGGCATTCAGCTCAAAATTGCACAGTCAAAACCCTAAATTGCACTACAGTCAACTGTAGGGGCAAAATGGTCATTTGACAGTCAAAAGTTCAAATTTTTGGTCAACATATCATTTTGAAGCCACAAACATCATTTGATCAATGCTTGATCATGATTCTCAAAATTTGGCTCAGAAATCATCAAAGATGCAAAAGTTACTATATTTGGACAGTTGAAAAAGTCAACTGAAATTGACCAGGGCATAACTTTCACATGGATTATCAGAAAAATTCCATCCAAATCTCATTTTGAAGAGAAAGACATTTCCTACAACTCATATTCATACTTCAAGTCCAAGAAATACTCTCACAAAAAGTTATCAATTTCAACATTATAGGTCATTTTCAAAAGTCAACAAAAAGGGACTTTAAGTCAAAGGCCATAACTTGAGATTGGTAAATCAAAATGACATGGGACCAAAGGAATTGGTTAGAAGACTCAAAGACCTTTCCAAAATATCCAAGAACATGTGAAAAGCTTAAAAATTGAGCAAGTTATGCCTTGTGGAAGTTGGGAAATTTTTGGATATTTTGAAAAGTCAACAATGGTTCAAATGACCTAAAATTGCTAATGGGCCCATTTTTCTTCCATGATTCATCATTCTAAGCATATGCACGACCACTTGGCCCAAAGGGAAGTATTTTCTCATTTTTTATTTATTTATTTGAATTTTTATTTATATTAATTCAATTAAATCAATTAAATATGTGAAAAATATCTAAATGAACCAAACAAATCTTTTTGTGGACAGTCTAGACTCAATATTTCGTGCATAGGTTAATATGGCAAGATTTGGTTGATTTGAGCATGATTGAACAAAAATGCACATGAAAAGATATGGAAAAGATCCTTAAGAAATCAAATATTGAAAACCATTATGGCTATGGATTTTATGCAATTTTCTTAACCTAATATGCTCACTACATAACCAGGAATCAAACCCTAATGCTAAAACACTAAAAGCTGCACTGAAAATACCATTGCAAATTTGGAATTTTGGTCAAAGAAAGCAAAACTGAAATCAGTGCTAGAGATTGATTCAAGACACAAAACCTATTCCAATAGCTTCATTGTGGTTCTCTGAACGTGTGCCAATCAAGAACAACAACCAAAGCTCCAAGAATTGGTAGATTAAACTCAAACTGTGTCAAGCAATTTTCAGAAACGTATATCATAATTCACGCATCCTTTTGCATTTTTATTTATGAATTCTTGTTCAGTGTGATGTTTCGAAGCTAACCAATGTTTTTGATTTGATTATAACGCTGTGTATGAGATTCTACCATGCGCGAATTCTAGGGTTTACAGGTTGTAATTTTGGGGCTTTTGCAAAGAGGGAAAATTAACCCTCAGGACCACCACCATTGGCTTCAGAATGTTCAAACGATCATAAACCAACTATTGCGCCTAATTTATGATGGCCCTGACGCTAATCGCTATTTTCTGAAAAGACCTTTTCTGCAACGGTGTAAAAACCGTTGCTTATATTGTTTGTTTTACAGGGACGAGGGAGAAGACGAACCCGTGGCAGCGTGTGATACGTAGTTTTGAATTTCGCGCGTTTTAATTCGTTAACGTGTTCTTTTCTTTTATTATATTTATCGTTTATTTGTTTAACAAACGCATTAACTTGGCTCAGCGGTGCGCGTGTGGATTGGTAACATCAACGACCTGGGTTCGATCCCAGGTCTTCTTCCTTTCCATTTATTTCTTTTCAATTGATGTTCATGTATAGCGCTTGGATTGAAGACCATGATACATCCCCAGATCAGAGCCATACACGCGTCCAGCTCCATCAATCTAAAGGCCATGGATTGGAGATCATGATGAATCCCAGTCAACGCTGAAGCAGGCTAGCAAAAAAGTCAAAGAAGGCCATGCTTAATTGGGCCAGACTATTCCAAGTTACACCTCACAATTGGGACTGAAACCCCCTGGTTTGCAATTTCATTACATTTTATTATTTTTCTTTTTTTCAATTTATTGTTTTATTTTTGCTTTATTGCTTTAATCAAATTAATTAATTTTCTTTTACAAAATATAAAAACATCCTTAAAAACTCAGAAAAAGATAAAAAAATATAATGATTATTTATTTTGATATTTTCTTGTAAATAAATTAACATGTAATGAATTTAGTTTTAATTAGGATTTTTGCAATTTTAATTCTTTTCATAACAAATATAAAAAAGGTAGAATTAGGTTTAATTGACAATTTTCATTCCTTTTAATTTTTCCTTTTTATCATAATATTATTTTATTTATAATTAAATTGAACACAAATAAATTAGGGTTTTCAATTAGGTTAAAAATTCAATATGTTTTTCTTAATAACTTAAAAAATAATTAGAACTAGGTTTAGTGTTTTATTTTAATTTGAAATTAATTCTTTTTCTATCAAATCTTAAAAAACATAAAAACACCAAAAACATTTTCTTTTAAAATTTTTAACTTTAATTCCTCATTAACTTTAATTTTTTGCAAAAGGGCCCAACGCCCATGTTTTCAATTCTTTTATTCCGCATATTTATTTTATTTCGTTTATTATAATTATGTACATGTCCCAAAGCCTTGTAACAATTTAACTTTTCGCACCGTTATTTTCTTTATTTATTTTCCGTCAAATCGGGTCCGGTTTAATTTCGGCGATGTGGACCCGCGCCATTTGTAATAGCTTAGATTTATTTTTCCCGCAAACTTTTAACTGTTAACAAAACATGCAAGAATGAATGGCCATAATAAAACAAACGCGTAGATCGCCCATAACATGACAAGACAAATGCAAATGAAAACGACACACGAATCGCACACACCACCCCTAGGGTACGTCTCACTGTTGCCTTTCGAAAGGTGATCGTCGAGTAGAGGATGTCTTAGTAAGTCCTCATGATCCGGGAACCTGGCATGAGGGTAGCTTCTAAGGTGTCTTCCCATTGCTCTGGTGATCACCATGTCCCGAACATCGAATTGACCCGAACACCTCCAACGGTGGTGCTACCTACCTCTCAATGGTGGGATGGCACTACTTTAAAGGACATTTACACAGACGAATTCCTTAGGGTAGGTAGGTTCTCGTAGATACTTGCTCTCTTCAAAACAAAAATTCAAAGACTTTTCACACCGACACTTTTCAAAAGCTTTCAAAGCAAATTTTTCAAACACTCTGACGTACGAGTCGAACTGAAATTTTTTCAAAGAAACTTTTTAAAACCCACAGTTGAAAAGCAAACAAACCATTTTTGAAAACACAATGAGCAAGTATCTAAGAGCCCATGGATAACCATGGATAGAAAGGGTGCTAACACCTTCCCTTTCTATAATCTACCTCCCGAACCGAGAGCAATCTCTTTAAGGAATTTTTCTGTGCTTTTGTCCTTTCCATTTGGAGAAAATAAAAGACGGTGGCGACTCTTGCTTCCGCGACATTTCGCGAACCAGCGTTAAACAGTCAGTTCCAGATCCACCGATCACACCCAGATACAATACAGATACACTCCAGACACGGTAGTCATTCTGATATTCGTTCTACACTTCAAACACAGTGACAGATCAGATACGCCCCAGACACGGAGGCCATTCTTTTGCTCATACAAACTCAGTCCTTAGATGCAGTTCAAATACATTCTAGACACGGATACCATTTTGATCCTCATTCTTCTGACCCGTCACACTACAGTTCAACAAACCTTCCATATGACATCTTTAAGCCCATCTCCGACAACATTCTGTCACCCTTCAGATGGCATCTTTAAGCCCATCTCCAAATGGCATCTCTAAGCCCATTCCCATATCCATTGTTCTGATAAGTGCAAATTTAAGGGCACTCTAGTGTCCAATCTCCTTTTACCTTCGAGACGCGAAAGGCAAACCTGCCAATCTAACTCTTCAGGTGCAAGAATATTGAACAGGGGAAACTGTTGTACCCCAAAATTTGCCCTCCCATTTCCTCAACATTTTCTCATCACAAGACCCTTGGAGCTCAAGATCAAGTTAGGGTTTGCTCTACTCAAGACTCTTCCTTGCACTGTTGACCCAAATTAGGGTTTGTGTTTGCACAAAGATGTTTTGACCTAAAATGCCTAAGATGACTTTCATGCTTCATGTTGGACTCCCAAGTTTACCCATACCAAATTTCAAGCCTTGATTCCAATCTTTGCCCAGTCAACTGGACAGTTGACCTAGAAATCAGTTGTATTGGGAAAAAAGTCAATTGTGGTCAATTGACAGTCAAACCTCATGATTTTTGACACACATCAACATTATGAACTCATTTGAACCATTTGGTCAAGTTTGGATCACAATTCCACAAGAAATTTGATCAGATCACCAAAAGGGCAAAATGGTCATTTTTAGGGTTTTGACTGTACAAAGGTAATTTTTGACTGTTTGACCTAACCAATGGCAAACCAAGCTCATATATGGACTCAAAGACCCCATGGAATTGTCTTGACATGTTCAACAAATTCAAAAGATCCCAAATGCACAAGATTGACAAATGAATTTTCCAGTCAATTGATCAATTTTTGACTGTATACTGAAAAGTCAAACTTTGACTTTTTGGTCAAAATCAAGTGTCAAGATTCATTTTTCATCAAAACATGCCAAATTATGAAACTTGTTCATCAAGAAATCAAAAATCACAAATTAGGGTTTGAAATGAAGAATTTTCATAACTTAGAAATTTTCTAAGTTATGAAAATCCCTAATTTTTTCCTAACTTTGTCCCATTTTTTCATCAAGATACATTTGGATTCAAACAAAAGTCAAAACATGAAAGTTGTAGTCCATTGCAAATTATACAACTTTGATTCACAAAGTTTCCTCAAAAGAAGCTTGTAGCTCAAGTTATGATTTTTGGAACAAGGGTGCAAAACATTCTTAACTTAGAGAAATTTTGACCTATTTTAGGCAGGATTTTTGCCTAACTTCATGGCTACTTTTCACATGCTTACACTTGGAATTTCAATTTTCATTACAAAGATGGATTGTAGTACACATTCCAAGCTTTCAGAAATATCCAAGAACTCATCAAACAACCTTGTGGTTAGGGAGAATCGAATTTGGCAATATGAGCAAAACTCACTTTGTTCATGGCCAATTTACATGTCCATAACTTTGCATTTTTGAACTCAGCATGCTCTAAGCTAGATTACAGGTCCTTTATCTCATCCACACTCATAAATTTAATGCAAACCCCTTGTGTTAAAGCCTTATATTATGTGTTTAAGCATTGCATACAAGATTGAGCTATAATTAGAAAAAGCAATATATCCATTTTTGAAAAGTGGAACTTTATGTCAAGTTTGCAAATCAAGAAGTACAAGGCAAATCTCTTTGGCACAAGTTCAGAAGCATGTCACATTGATCAAGAGGGATGGTTGCAGCACATTTGGGGGGCCTGTACAAGTCTAGAGAACCAAGTTGACATTTCTTGCTTAAGTGTGAAGAAACTTGGCATAACACACATCAACTTTCATTTCTGCCAACACAAGCTAAGACAAAGTTGTTGTACACCTTCCAAACATCAAACCTAAGCTAAGGCACGAGCAAAACACCCTCCAAACATCATCAAACCTCAAAACACCCTCCTACTGCAGAAAACAGAGTCACCTCTGCAGTTGGACTTCCATAACTCAGTCCACTCGTGCATTCTTGCTAAGACCAGTTCATACACATTCCATACCACATATACAAGCTATCCAAAGCATTGGACACGACCATTAACACCTCTAACCAACTTCACCATTTTCATTTTTTTCTGTTTTACAGGTTGATTGCCATAGCTTGATTCAGTTGGTTCCAAAGCAAGTTAAAGGTTGGAATAGCATCCCTGAACTTCAAGCAAGCTGTACCAATCCTCACATTGCCTTGAAAGTGCCTCCATTGTCAGACACGATCCAAGCTGAACAGGTAAGTTCATGGACTTCTATCTCTCAATATAGGAAGAGTTAGCTCTAAGTTTATGAATGAAAAATGTTCTATCCATGGCCCTGAAGCTATACCTATCCTCACTTTCCATTTATATTGCATATGCTGAGAGTATTTTGAACCTGAACATTGACAAAAACTTAGGTTAAGAATTAGGGATGGAGAAATTCTCTCTCATTTCTGAGAGTTAAGTTGAGTTTTTTATATGTATGGAATCGTGGCTTGATGCTTGACATCTTTCATGTTATAAGTTTTTGCTAAAAGTCCAGGAATCAGGAGATAGCAGGAATCACGTGTTACTCTGTTTTGTTGTTCAGAGGTTGAAGACAACCTTTCATGGGCTGGGCCTGTGATATTTTTCCTTTTTACACCATGATTTTACATTTACACCTCCTTGGCCCATTGCATTTTATTTTCATTATTTTTTACTTTTGATTTTTGTTTCTGATTTATTTATTTTTTGACAAAGCATAAAAAATATTAAAATTATTTTTCCCATATTTTTTGCATTTATTTTGATATTTATTTGGCTTTATTTAGTTATGTAAATAAATAAATATAGATACTTTTATTTTAAAATACAAAAAAATAATATAAACATATTTTATTTCTGATTTTTATTTTATCTTAGCTCTTGAAAACATTTTTTATAAAAAATATATTTTCTTGTAAATATTAAATATTTTATTTTTTGTACATAATATATATATTTAATAAATAATGTAAATACTTATATATTTATTAATATATTTAGGGAAAATACAAAGAATTAATACATTTTATTTTTATTAATATTTTGACCTCAAAAATACTTTTTTTTACAATATACCTTCTTTTATTTATTTTTTGTACATAATTAATAAATATGGCATATATTATATAATAAATACCTTTTATTTATAAAATTAGGGTTTTACCCTAAATATATAAAAATACCAAAAATTAATTCATTTTATTTTTGTTTATTTAACACATGAAAACTACCTTTTTACATACATATGAAAACCATTTTTGCATTTTTGCATATTTATTTTATTTTATTTAATTATTGTGCAATTAAATCCCTTGTAGAATTTCAATTTGGATGTAATAGTTAGATTTTAATTTCTTGCTAAAATATCCCCATTTGAACATTTGTACCCCCCATCCCATATATTGTGTTGTAATAACTTAGGACCTTTTATTTTCGCATTTAAAAGCTTTCTAATTATGCCATGTTAGAATTAGGGTTTGTATGCAAAATTAACCAAAAATAGTTTGACCTAAATTCAAGATAAACAAGCATGAAAATGGACAACACTAATCACACTTGCACCCCTAGGGTACTCCACTTGTTGCCTTCAAAAATGGGCCATATTGCATATTAGGTATCTTTGGCAAAACAAAACAATACCAAATGATCATAGTTCCTCGACGACGCTTTCGAAAGTTGCCTAAAAATGATCAAGTCCCTTAAAGGAAAAATTGCCCAAAGATATTTGGCACCATTGCAATCATGGTCTAAACGATGACCCGCGCCCGTCCCGTTCACATCCTAACACAAGATTGTCCACCAAATACAATGGTGGAACAAAAATTGTTAAAAGGGTTAAAACATAGCAAAGATCTTTGAGAAATTTAGGGTAGATAGTTCTTGGTTACTTGCCAACTTGCAAAACAAAAACCCTTGCCTATTTTTCAAAACACACATCACAACACATTTTCAAAATAACTTTCAAAAACATTGAAAAACATTGAAAACTTTTCAAAAGACATACACCTTTGTATACATCCCAACATGGATCATTACAAAGGTTGCCACCACATTGGCCTCTTTTCAAAAACATTTTTCAAACACACACAAAGCACCATTTCAAACAATTGAAAGCACCATTTCAAACAATTGAAAATCAAGGCAAGTTGATCTAAGCAAGTAACTAAGAGCCCATGGATAACCATGGATAGAAAGGGTGCTAATACCTTCCCTTTTTATAATCTACTCCCCGAACCCAAGAAAACATCTCAAAGGTTTTTGCTGTGCTTTTTAACCTTTCCTTAGGATAAAATAAAAAGTCGGTGGTGACTCTTGCTCAACCGAAACATTTGCGAAAACAAACGTAAAACCCAAGTCAGTTCTCCCACCGTATCACACCCAGGTTAATTGGATAGTGACATGTCATGCCCCCTTGTTGATAGGAGATTTGTCAATGGAAGTGTCATCCTTTTTAAAGTGATTTTACTCACTGAGAGAGTTTTCGTTTCTCCGAACATTCGCTGTATGAATTTCTTCGCTGTTAAACAAATAACCATGTGCAAACAATGATATCCAAATAATGCAAAGTTTATGCTGGTCTCGAAGTTTTGAAAAATGCGTTTTTTAGCAGAAAACTTTTTGTAAGACAAATTCAACACAAGATTTAGGACAAAGCCTTACAGGAGTCAAGATACCTTTTGTAACAGTATGCTTTTGAACTAACCCATGCTTAAATTAGGACTTTTGAAGGGTTGTAACGTGGCTTGGTTCACGGTTTAAGAAATAAAGGATAAAGGCTCAAAGTATATTTGTACCCACCCGCTCTTCGTGATGTTCTTCAATCCTAAACTCAGTTAACTGTGCGTCACACTCTATTCGAATTTGGAACGACTTTTTGGTGATGGTTCACACAAGTTGAAATTGTTGGAAGGCAGTCATTTTTGCAACATTTTTCATGTTGTTTGAGGATTTGTAATGACCTCTTTCTTTTGATTTGTTATCCCTAACTTTTGCCTGACTGTTCCTGCTTTCGAGATTACAGTCAGCGGGATGCCCCAGCTTTCTTAATCCTCCTTTATAGGTTTTGGCTCAGTGGGATTTTCTCTTTTGAGAGGTAATGACTGCCTATGAGATAGGGAACCATCACTGTCTTTTGATTCCAAAGGAATGTCTTTCTTTTTTGATGTCGTTCGTTGTATTACGAACTGAGAGTTTGCGACCTTAATGCGCAACTTTTTTGAATTAACTGAGAGACTACCTTGCCCCAAGTTCAAATCAAAGGTTTCAATTTGTTTAGAACAGAAAACTCCCACTTCTTTGGCTCGAAGGGGTTGACTAGGGATTATCTTCCTTATAACTCCAGTGTTTGAGAATTGAAAGAAATGCTTGTACATCATCAGCAAGGTCTGTTCAAAAGCATACTGTATGAGATTATGGTATTGTTTCGTCATCCTCCCTCTAAAGGCTTGCAGCTTTTTATCAAGAGTTAAATATCATAAAGACAGCATAAGAGTAGTGAAAACGAGTGGATGAATTTAAGACAAACATATGCAATGCATTAATGAAACAAAGTTTGACATTAATAGATAATTATTTGAATAACAAAAGAAATTACAACTTTAAAGTTCAAATGAAACAAAAGTCTCTCAGTTCGAGCCTTGTTAATTCAGGTGGAGAAATCCTTAACGGAAGATTTTCATCTCGCCATCGGGCATGAACCTCAGCACTCCAATGTTAATCAGATCTTGAATCTTGTTTTTCAAGGCCCAACAGTCGTCGGTGTCATGTCCCGGACTATAGGAGTGGTATACACAAAATGCGTCGGGATGATAGCTAGGAGCAGAGGTATTGGGCTTCCGAATAGGATCCCTCAAAGCAGTCAGATTGACCTCTAACAAGCGCTCCAGTATTAGAGATGACGGTATGTCAGTCTCAGTGAACTGTCTTCTCGACGTATTTTGCTTACGCCGATTACCCCGTTGATGCTGACGCGGTTGTTGATGGGCTTGTGACCCTGAAGCAAGTAGAGGAGCCTTTCCCTTGTCTTCTTGGCCCAAAGGGGATTGAATGATGACTTGCTCTTCAACCTCAGATGTTTGCCCCACTTGGTTGTCCCAAAGCAGTTGGTTGACGAGAACTCTGAGTTCCTCTTGTCTTTGAGCCAAGTCCTGGATGAGAGCCATCTGGCCCACCAGTTGTCCCATCATTTGGATCCTCATTACAGTCAGCTCAAACTGCAGTTCCTCCAACTGATCACTCCTGGCATTGCTTGAATTCCCTTGGACCATGCCCCTTGTGAGGAGAGCTTTCACTTCTTCTTGCCCCTGGGACAGGTTCAAGAACATTTCCTGAAGTTGAGCATTTTGATCCTGGATATCCTTGACAGTCCTCTCTAGAGCCATCTCTTACTGAAATAAACAGTAGGAGAATAAGGAAACCTGAAAAGGAAAAACTGTCATGATGCAATGCATGATATACGGATGCATGTTTTCAAGGATCTCTTGGGGTAAACACAAGAGAATGTTAGAGGTTGAACTTCGATCTTTGATTGGAGAACTTTGCACCTGTGGATGTCTTTCCACGAGAATCAAGCTCACCATGTCAAGTGGGTCATAGCCCCTGATTCAAGTTGTTTCACTTGATCTTTGATGGCATTTGTTTAGAGGAGAAAACCTCTTGCCTCTGGGTAGACGTATGGTTCAACGTGACCCTGCATCAAAAGAACCCTTGAGATCCTTGAAATGGTTATTGAAAATGCTATGGTATGATATCATGATGTTATGTACATGTATGCAAAAGCAAGTAAGTGTATATACAGGTAATCATATTCACACAAAGCAAACAAGTCCTTAGGTTTAGGCTTGCATGGGGTTTGTAGGTAAGTACCCTCTTGAAGTTAGTTGGCTCATCCTGTCCTAAAATAGAAACTGGGTTCTAAGGAGCTCAATATCATTGGATTATTTTCTGTGTTCATTGTTTTGGTTTAGCCACTTAACTGGCGACCAAAATATTCCAAGAAAACAACCCTCAATGAGTGTAGTATCGAGTATCTACCAACTTCGGACTGCACCAAAGTCGGTCATCTCACTACCCCTAAAAAGGCTAAGATGGTCAATTAAGGTTCTAAGAGTTCGTTAGTGCTTCATGACATCACTCAGTGGCCCCGTATTCTCCTTGACTACTCAAGGGCTACCGGTACTCACAAATATGTCATACTAACATAGCTTACTGCTTCAACCATGTCGGTATACCCCGCACAGTTCCCTCACAGTTTTATTGCTATTTACCTAAAAAGGTGCTCCCAAATCCGGGTGTAGGATTTACAACAAACCCAAACAAGGACCCCAAAAGTAAAGCAATCAAAGCAATCAAAGCAAGTATGTAAAGGTGATCTAAACCCTAAGGTAACCCTACTTTTAAATAGTCCCCAGCAGAGTCGCCAGTTCTGTGATACGGTGGGAGAACTGACTTGAGGTTTTGCGTTTGTATTCACACTTGTTCGGTTTAGCAAGAGTCGCCACCGACTTTTTATTTTATCCTAAAGGAAAGGTTAAAAAGCACAGGAAAAACCTTTGAGATGTTTTCGTGGGTTCGGGGGGTAGATTATGAAAAGGGAAGGTATTAGCACCCTTTTCATCCATGGTTATCCATGGGCTCTTAGTTACTTGTTTTAGATCACTTGCCTTTGATTTTCAATTTCTTGAAATGGTGTTTGTGTGTGGTTTTGAAAATGTTTTGAAAAAGATGCCTTGTCTAGGCAACCGTTGTAACAATTCTTTACTCGAATGTTTTACAAAGGTGTTTGTCTTTTTGAAAAGATGTTTCAATGTTTTTGAGAGTTTGTTTTGAAAGTTGTGTTGTGGAGTGTGTTTTGAAAGTAGGAAAGTGTATTTAGCAAGTTGGATCAAGTAACTAAGAGTTGTCTACCCCTAAATTTACTCAAAGATCTTTCTTATGTTTTAACCCTTTTAACAGTATTGTTCCACCATTGTATTTGGTGGACAATCTTGTGTTAGGATGTTAACGGGACGGGCGCGGGTCATCGTTTAGACCATGGATGCAATAGTGTCAAGTGTCTTTGGCAATTTGCTTGAGGGACTATGATCATTTTCTTTAGGCAACTTCAAAAGCGTCATCGAGGGACTATGATTATTTGATTTGTTTTTATTTTGCCAAAGATACTCAACATGCAACATGGCCCATTTTGGAAGGCAACAAGCGGGATTACCCTAGGGGTGAAAGTGTGAATTGTGTATTTGATTTTCATGCATTTTTCTTGTATTAGGTTATCTAGCGGTTGATTTTGAATCTTCGCATACAAACCCTAATTACTATACAGTATATAGAAAGCGATAAATTGCGGGAATTTAAAGTCTAAGCTATTACAAATAAGTACCCGGGAATGGGGGTACAAATATTTACAAATGGGGATGAGACTTATCAGGATAGTAGTGTCCAAATAATATTTACAACCAAATCGAATCGCATTCTCAATATAAAGTGTAGCAATGTATAAGAATAAAAGCAATGTATCAAAAGTATTTGTGAAAGTGTATGTGATTATTTACACATGAGAAAAATATGTTAACCTAATGCAATATTAAGTATTTATTTATTTTTGGGTTTTTGTTAATTATAAACAAAAAAAGGGTTTTTTAAAGAGAAAATATCTTAACTTAACAAAAATCCATTGTTTGCATATTTTGTTAATGTTTTATATACAAAAGGGTTTTAAAGAAAAGGAAAGAAAAATGTTTTAATTTAAAGAAAATTAATGTTTATGTATTTTAGTTTGTATACAAAGGTTTATTAAACAAAAATTCTAAAAAGAAAATTATTTAATTTAGAAAAAATCCTATTTTTATATACTCTTAAATGTGATAAAAAAGTATTAATAAACATTTTACAAAAAAAGGAAATTAATGTATCATTTTTATTTAACAAAAATATTAGTATAAGTTATTTATAAAAAATAAAGTGATAGAGAAAATAGTATTAGTTTGAAATAAATAAAAAAATGGATAAAAGATTAAATGGGCCTTAGAGTATCATGTTGGGCCCAAAATGTGTGTGAAAGAGGTCAATAGGGGGGTGAGGCGCCTGAATCAATTGGACTTAGGCGTTTGGATGGGGCAGAGGCCCAAAACGGGTTTCACAAGTTTCTTAGGGTTTTCATTTTGTTTGTCCAGAACAAGGGTTACAGTGTTTGAGCGGCGCCGTTTCTATCATCGTTGTCTTCTTCATCTTTCTTGAGCAACGCTTTCTGAATAAAATTCCTCTCCGCCTATGGCCGCCAGGCGCCACCTCTAACTCCTTCTCCCTCCATGGTTGAGCAAAGCAGCGACACGAAAAGGTTTGATTTCTGTTTTATGCGTTTTTAGGTTTTCAAGGATTTATCTCTTGCATATTTTACCTCTTACACGCTATTGATTTTTATATGCTATCTTTGTTTGTGTGAGGTGTGAAAGAAAAGGGAAGAAGAAATTAACCTTTAGAGAGGAGACGGAGGAATGAGCTGGAGGCGTGTCTCAGGCGGCCAGGCGGAGGGAGTATGATGCTGATGAGCTTTGTTCTGGTATTCCTGGTATCTTTCTTTTGTTAGGTTTTATGATGATATCCCTGAAAACCCTAGCTCATCCATTTCAGAAACTTCTTTTCCTCTTCTGCTTATCTGAACGCTTTGCTTATTGTTGTGATTCTCGATGATGAGCTTTTGCTCTGAGAGTACACTTGGACATTTGTTTGTTGCTTCTGAGATACTTTCTTGTTCCCCTTCTGTCTGCTTGAATGCTTGCCTTTGAATACTTGTGTGCTTAGATTCTGAGTTGCCTTTGATATCTTTGGCTTTGGCTTGCTCAATGATGAACCTTGGTTCTGAGAGATTGTTTGGATATGTGTGATTCTGACTTTTGATGAATTTTTGTGTTCTTTGATAATGATGATGATAACTCTGAAATTTGCTTTTCCTCTCTCTTTTGGCTTTGATTCTGAGTTGGATATACTAACCCTATGATGAATATATTCTGAGGGTTTTTTGTTGGTGTTTTGATTTTGATGTCGGTTTGGGTATTTTGATGTGTTGATGTTGTACAGTTTGTTGGGGTTTCTGGTTTTGACAGGCTTGTGTTCTAGCTTGAAGCAGGCTTTTTGATGAAGGTTTGTTGGGGTTTCTGGTTTTGACAGGCTTAAGGTTTAGGCTTCTTTGAAACTAACAGTTTGACAAGTTTGTTGTACTGGTTTTGACAGGCTTCAGGCTTGAAGTTTTTGACACAGTTTGGGAGGCAAGCTTTGTGTTATTGTTTAGGCAAGCATGAGGCTTGAAGTAGTTTGGACAGGTTTTCAGGATTTTAGCTTGTTTGTGTTATGCAGGCCTTAGAACTTGTTTGGAAGTTACAGGCTCATTGTTGTTGGCTTCTGTTTAGAGGCTTGAAGGCAGCCTTGGTTTGCTTGAACAGGTTTATGGGTAATATGTTTGGGTTGTGTTTTACAGGTTGGTAGTTTGAGGCTTGTGGTATATCTCCTCTATGTGGTATTTTTCTGGTGTGTTGTTCTGCCTTTGATTTCATCTGTGTTGACTTCTTTTCTTTTTTTTCTTTGCAGATAAAAATCAGTTGAGCAATGGGGAGCAACAGTAGAAGATGAAGATTTAGGATAGATTTAGGATATAGTTTCAATTTATTTTTAATCATTGTAACAATATTAATGTAAACAACTGTAAATAAATTTATAGTGTTCAAATAATATCTGTAACAAACAATTAAAAATGAATAAAAATAATCCTTTGTCAGTTAATTCTCTTATTCACTGTTTATTTATTTATTTAAGTTTTCTTGAATTAAAATAACTGGAAGTAAATCCCAATTATTCTAACTTAGATAAAATAAATAATTAATAAACACTGTAGTCTTGCAACTTCGCATTAATCAATAATAAACTCGGCGTCCCAATTAACCATAAGCATTGCACAGTTAATCAAACAAACATCCATATGCCTTTTCTTTTACTGATTAAACCAAACACTGCAAATTTTTAACCAGAAGCCATCAGCTTCTAAACCAGAGGTTCAGGTTTATTGAGAAACAAACTGAAATCTTGAGCAGGCGTCAAAGCAGTATAACAACCATTTAATACACTGTGGATTCAAATTCTTCTGAAAATGCGCGTGCAAACCCTAATTCTTGATTTATCGTCAAAGAAGCGTCCGCCTGATCAAACCCTGAGCCAAACTCAAACAAACCCTAGCAATCTGCTTGAACTAATTCAAAATTAATGAAAATCCTAATTTTGTCTGACTGATAAGAAAAGTCTGTTTGACCGATTCTTGAGCCAATCTGAAAAATCAGGACAAGCCCGAAGCTGTGATTTCTTGTAAAAAAGAGGAGGGCAAATTTTGGGGTACAACACCGATAATATGCCGGCATTCAACAAGTTCATTTTAACAGTCATAATTGGTTTTTCATGCGCGTCGAACTCAATTTCTTTTGCTTCAATGAGGTCTTGTAATTTGTTCTTCAAGGCCCAACAGTTATTAGTATCGTGACCAGGACTTTCAGAGTGATATGCGCAATGGCCATTGGGATGATAATGAGGGGATGTTGTATTGGGGTTTTTCGGAGCTTCTTTCAAGGTTACCAAGTTGGATCTCAGAAGATGCGGTAATACTTGAGACAGAGTCATGTTAATTCTGTTGAACTGCCTGACTGGCCTTTCCACCCTTGGTTGATTATTTCTTTGCTGATCAGACGCAGGCTTTGGAATCATAACATTGTTAGAACAAGATTAGTTCTGATCTATCTCAGAGTTTTGATGATAAAAATAAATTATATCCTAGATAATTTATACTCTGATGAATGTATTTGAATGTTTCAGATAATGTTCTTACAAAAGCATTCTGAAGTGCTAAGCAAAAAAATTATTTGAAGAAGTTCTTTAATGAATGAACCATTTCTGTTTTTAAGCACATCTGCTGACTCTGGTAAGACAATTTATTTTAAATGCATCTTCTAACATTTAGCAGGTTTCCTTGCTCAGAAGATTACTTGAAAGCAAGTGTTGTTCAGAAGTTATTTGAAAGCAAGCGCTGATCAAGTTCTTAGCAAGAAAAGCACTGCCTAGAAGATGAGTAAAGCATGTTCTGATTTCAAGACGTTGAAGCAAGTTCTGAAAGAACGTTAAAGCCAACTTGTCTTGTCAAGCGTAGGAAACATGTTCTTACATTTTGTCATTTGCTCGTTAATGCAAAGACGGCTGAAAGCACTCAAGTGTCTAAGCTAGTTTCTAGGAAAATGAAATATTGCAAGGAAACACGTAAGCATTTAATGCTCTCCATTTTTCTGAAGGAAGCAACGGTCTTATTGTTCCTACTATAAATAGAAGGACATTTATTGCAAGCCATTCAACGAATCAACATTTTTCAAAAAGAGAAGGAAGAAACTACGTGAAAAATTCTGAGCTCACAAACTCTTTGTTCATACACTTTGTGCAATTTATTTTAAGTGAAAAATCACAGTTGTGATATAGCTTGATTAGAAGCAAATTTCTATTTCACTTTTTGTAAGATTGAACTCTTGTAATTGTTCCTTGAGAGACCAAGTTTGGTCAGATTTTTCAAGTAGACTAGGACTAGATCTAAGTCTTAGTGGTGTTAGTCACTTGTAATATTACTTGTGCATTGTTAGTCACAACGGTTTTTGTGTGTTTGTAATCATTTGATTATAGTGGATTAAGTCCTTGTTATGAAAGGCGAAATCACCTTGATGGGTGGACTGGAGTAGTTTGAGTTCAAACAAACCAGGATAAAAATAACCGTGTCCTTCCATTATTGTTGAGCTTTGTTATTGAGGAGAAAGAGTCACTTATTCACCCCCCCCCTTCTAAGTGTTTTCTTACCCCTTCAATTGGTATCAGAGCTTGACTCTGAGCACAACACTTAACCGTGTCAGGAAAAGATCCAGAAGAAAACACAATGGCCTTAAACAAAACAATAATAGTTACAACAAACCTCCTGTATTTGACGGAGAAGATTTTGAGTACTGGAAAGATAGACTAGAAAGTTTCTTTCTAGGTCATGATAGTGATCTTTGGGATATAGTCTTGGATGGTTACAAACATCTTACAGATTCAGAAGGAAACAAAGTGGATAGAAAAAAATGGATAGACAACAAAAAGATGATTTTAAAAATCATCATAGAGCTAGAAATATTTTTCTAAATGTTATCTCTAAAGTAGAATATGAAAAAATCACTAATAGAGATGCATCGCATGATATGTTTGAGTCTCTTAAAATGACTCATGAAGGAAACGCTCAAGTGAAGGAATCTAAAACTCTGGCTTTAGTTCAGAAGTATGAAGCCTTCAAAGTTGAGGAAAATGGGTCAATAGAAGGAATGTTCTCTAGGTTTCAAACTCTGATCGCTGGTCTGAGAGTCTTGAACAAGGGATATACTAAAGTAGATCATGTGAAAAAGATCATCAGAAGCTTACCCAGAAGATGGGCACCAATGGTCACTGATTTCAAAGTTTCAAAAGATCTGAACAACGTGTCTCTGGAGGAACTCATCAGCGCTCTCAGAAGTCATGAGATTGAACTGGATGAGCACGAGCCTCGGAAGAAAGGTAAGTCTCTAGCCCTTAAATCTATTAAGAAATTTGATACTAACGCTTTTCAGGCTGAAGAGGAAAACTCTGAAGAATCAGCGTCAGAAGAAGATAAATTGTCCTTGCTCTCCAGAAGAATCAATCATTTGTGGAAGCACAAACAGAAGAAGTTCAGGAACTTCAAAAAGTCAGAAGATAGACCGGAATCTTCTGGACACAAAAATTCAAACAGAAGAGAGATCATCTGTTATGAATGCAAAGAACCTGGTCACTACAAGAGTGATTGCCCAAAGCTTCAAAAAGAAAAACCAAAGAAAAGGTTTGGTAAGAAGAAAGGGATGATGGCAACCTGGGATGACTCAGAATCATCTGAAGATGAATCTGGTTCTGAAGATGAGAATGCCAACCTAGCTCTGATGGCTACTACAGAAGATGACTCAGACTGTGAGTCAGAACCAAGAGAGGTATTTTCTGAATTTTCTAGATATGAACTTGCTGATAGTTTATCAGAATTTATGGAAAACTATAGTCAGCTCAAAATCAAATACAAGAAACTCAAGAAGAGTCTTGCATCTGATCTTGAGAAACTTGAAACAGAAAAATCTGAACTTTTAGAAAACAATTTTAAACTTAAAAAAGAAATTCAAAATGTTCAAAAAAAATCTTAGTTCAGAGTCAGTGTCTAGTTCAAGAGATATTTTGAAAGAATATGACTATAGCTTTCAATCTTTTCTAGCTAAAGGCATAGATAGAAGCAAAGTGGCTTCAATGATCTATGGAGTTAGTGGGAAAAACAGAAGAGGAATTGGATATGAACCTACCAAAGGGAAGGAGACATACATACCAAAACCTGTTGATAAAATGACTTTATCTTACAAACCTCTGAATAGACAATTCAAGTTTGGACACTCTCATGATATAAAATAAAAATCACATTCTGGAAACTCTTATGCTAACCCAAAGTTCTAACAGAACTTTAAACATTATAACCCAAAAGGACCCGAAAAGATATGGGTACCTAAGGATAAAATAATATTTGTTGCAGATGTCCTTAACAGCTCAATTGAGACACCTGTCATGGTACCTGGACTCTGGGTGCTCACGACACATGATGGAAAAAGGTCTATGTTCCAAAGCCTGGAACTTAAAGTTGGAGGAGACGTGAAGTTTGGAGGTAATCAAAAAGGGAAGATTATTGGTTCTGGAACCATTGGAAACGGTAACCTTCCTTCTATCTCTAATGTTTTATTAGTGGAAGGATTAGCTCATAATCTATTGTCCATAAGTCAATTAAGTGACAATGGTTATGACATTATCTTCAATCAAAGCTCCTGTAGAGCTGTAAGTCAAAAAGATGGATCAATCCTCTTTTCTGGAAAAAGAAAGAACAACATTTACAAAATTGATTTATCAGATCTTAAATATCAGAACGTTAAATGCCTTTTGTCTGTTAGTGATGAGCAATGGGTATGGCACAGAAGATTGGGACATGTCAGTCTAAGAAAAATCTCTCAACTAAATAAATTAAAAATAGTCAGAGGACTTCCCAATTTGAAGTACAACTCAGAAGTTCTGTGCGAAGCATGTCAAAAAGGAAAATTTTCAAAACCTTCCTTTAAATCCAAAAATGTTATCTCTTCCTCTAAGCCATTAGAGTTACTTCATATTGATCTGTTTGGGCCAGTTAAAACTGAATCCATCAGAGGAAAGAAGTATGGATTGGTCATTGTTGATGACTTCAGCAGATGGAAATGGGTAAAGTTTTTAAAACACAAGGATGAGTCACATTCTGTGTTCATTGACTTCTGTACTCAAGTGCAAAATGAAAAAGATTTTAAAAAAATAAAAATGTCAGAAGTGATTGTGGTGGTGAATTTGAAAATCATTATTTTGAAAAATATTTTAAAGAAAATGGTATTGTTCATAATTTTTCTTGTCCTAGAACTTCCCAGCAAAATGGAGTTGTAGAAAGAAAGAATAGAACTTTACAAGAAATGGCCAGAACCATGATCAATGAAACTAATATGGCTAAGCACTTTTGGGCAGAAGCTGTGAACACAGCGTGTTACATTCAGAATAGAATCTCTATAAGACCTATTCTTGAAAAGACTCCCTATGAATTGTGGAAAAACAGAAATCCAAACATCTCTTATTTCCATCCTTTTGGATGTACTTGTTTTATTCTGAACACTAAAGAAACTCTGAACAAGTTTGATTCTAAAGCACAAAAGTGTTTTCTGCTTGGATATTATGAACGCTCAAAAGGCTATAGAGTATACAACACAGAAACTCTGATTGTTAAAGAATCAATCAAAGTCAGGTTTAATGATAAGCTTGGCCAGCAACAGCCAAAGCAAATTGATTTTTCTGTAGGTACAGAAGATCATCCCTCAAACTCTGAAACTTCAGAAGCAAAGGAAAACTCTGAAGCAAAGGAAGACTCAGCTGATCATCCTCTTGACAATTCTCTGGACAACCTCATAATCTCTGACCAACCCACTCAGAAAAGGTTTCCTAGAATCTCTTTAGCTCACAAAGAAGATGTAATCATTGGAAGAAAAGAAGATCCCATCAGAACAAGATCCTCTCTCAAAATCATTGAAGAATCCTTGTTTGGTTTGGTTTCTCTGATTGAGCCAACTTCCATTGATGAAGCTCTGGAAGATAATGATTGGATCTTAGCAATGCAAGAAGAATTAAATCAATTCTCCAGAAATGATGTATAGAATCTAGTTCCAAGACCCAAAGGATTCAACGTTATAGGAACCAAATGGGTTTTCAGAAACAAACTGAACGAGCAAGGAGAGGTGATCAGAAACAAAGCACAACTGGTTGCACAGGGTTATAGTCAACAAGAAGGAATTGATTATAATGAAACCTTTTCCCCAGCCGCCGGGTTAGAATCTATAAGATTATTAATTTCTTTTGCTGTACAAAATAAAATTTCATTATATCAAATGGATGTTAAAAGTGCATTTTTAAATGGCTACATTGAAGAAGAAGTTTATGTCCATTAACCTGCTGGATTTATTGATTCAAAATATCCAGAACATGTTTTTAAATTAAAAAAATCTTTGTACGGTTTAAAACAAGCTCTTAGAGCTTGGTATGATCGTCTGAGTAATTTTCTTTTAGAAAAAGATTTTACCAGAGGAAAAGTGGACACAACTCTTTTCAGAAAGACATTTAAAAATGATATTTTAATTTGTCAAATTTATGTTGATGATATAATTTTTGGAACAGCTAATGTCTCCCTTGGAAAAGAATTTGCTGAGACCATGCAGGCAGAATTTGAAATGAGCAAGATGGGAGAATTGAAATTCTTTCTAGGAATTCAAATCAACCAGACTCCAGAAGGTACTTACATACATCAGACGAAGTATGTTAAAGAACTTCTGAAGAAATTTCAGATGTCAGAAAGCAAAGATGCCAAGACACCTATGCATCTAACCTGCATTCTGGGAAAAGATGAGGTAAGTATGAAGGTAGATCAGAAGCTCTATAGAGGTATGATTGAATCCCTTCTCTATCTGACTGCATCTAGACCTGATATACTATTCAGCGTGTGTTTATGTGCTAGATTCCAATCAGATCCTAGAGAATATCACTTAACAGCAGTTAAGAGAATTCTTAGGTATCTGAAAGGTACTACTAATCTGGGTTTGTGTTACAGAAGATCACAAGATTATAGACTAGTAGGTTATTGTGATGCTGACTTTGCTGGAGATAGAGTTGAAAGAAAAAGAACCTCTGGAAGCTGTCAGTTTCTGATTGAAAATCTTATCTCGTGGTACAGCAAGAAGCAAGCAACAACTGCACTTTCTACCACAGAAGCTGAGTATATATCTGCTGCTGGATGTAGCTCTCAGATGATTTGGATGAAAAGTCAGCTAGAAGATTTTAATCTTTATGAAAGTAAGATTTCTATCTTCTGTGACAATACCTCTGCTATTTGTCTTTCTAAGAATCCAATTTTACATTCCAAAGCCAAACATATTGAAATTAAATATCATTTTATAAGGGACTATATTCAGAAGGGTATTTTAAATTTAATTTTTGTAAAAACAGACCATCAATGGGCTGACATTTTTACCAAACCCCTTTCAGAAGATAGATTTAATTTCATCTTGAAAAATATTTGTATGGAATTATGCCCTGAATAAAATAATATTTATCTTCTGTGTTTGACCTCAGAATATTCTGAAATGAATGTTCTGATTAACAACTCTTCAGAACTTAGAAGAGAAGTTACATAAGAAGCTATATGAAAAGTTATAAAATGTTCTAACGTTTCATTTCTAAGTATAGTTCAGAAATCCATTTAGAACAAACAGCTGCTACATGCATCCTTCAGGAGCTGAACACGTGGTGAGTTTCTGAAAGGTCAAGCGTGCAAAGGCTACTGACGCCGTTCTAGGTAACTGTCAATGATTATCCATAATCTCACGTTTTCCCTTATTTTTAGCAAAATCATTAAATGCATGTAATGATTAGATTCGTTTTAAATTCGTTTTAAATTCCTTAAAAATTCTTTTTTAATTTTATTTCTAAACCTAATTCTGAAACTTTTGTATATAAATACGTTTTGAAAAACCCTTTTTCATTTTTTACCGTCTCTTTCAAACGCAAGCGTTTTCTGTACTTTTTCTCTAAAAACTCTTTTTCTTCATCTCTCAACTCTCAAAGAACTTCAATGGCTTCTTCCTCATCCCACTCTGAGCAATACATTGTGCCTGAAAGAACTACCCTCATTCCTGTAGACAGTTTGGAAGTTTTAAGTGAATTAATGGTAGACTTTGAGAATCTAAGAGAAAATGGCTTTGACTTGTTTCCCGCTGTTAAGTTTCAAGGATGGGAAAACTTGTTTGGTCGTCTCATTGGTCCAGTCTTTCCACATCTGGTGAAGGAATTCTGGATTCATGCTATTACAACGCCTAAGGTTATTCTCTCCTTCGTAATGGGCAAGGAAATATCCATTACTGAAAACCTAATCAGAAAGTTGCTAGGGTTTAAAGGACTTGGAGTTACAGGTATGCCAAGTGGAAGAATGGAGATGTCACGGGTCTATCCAGAGATTTTCACAAATGGTCAAGGTTCCTCTAAAGTCAGGGACTTGAAATATGAATATAAGATTTGGGCAAGGATTATCCATGGATGTATTCACCACAGGAAAGACACCAGCTCTCCAGATTACATTAACGTTGATCAACAATACTTGTTGTTCTGCCTTGGAACTAATGTCTAAATTTATTTGCCTTACTTGCTATTTGAACATCTCTGGAACCATGTAAAAGAGACTATGGAAGCTGAAAGGTTGAAAAACCCAAAATCCAAAAGGAATTGGATTCCTATGGGTAGATTAATCTCAGACATTCTGACTGAGAATGGTCTGATTGCTCACCTAGATGAAGCCAATCTTCTGGGGGAGCTAGAACCAACTTGCGGTAAAACTATGACTGGGATTAATTGTATGAAAAGGAAAATAATTGACAAGCTGCTGGTGGAACCAACTCCATATGTGTCAGCTGCTGTGAAGAGAAGAAGGATACCTCTTGCTAATTTCCCTTTGTTCAACTCAAGAGATCACCCATGTATCATCTTGCACTATATTGAAATCTGCAAAGAAACTGGAACACCTATTGATCCAGCTTGGCTTCAAGGAAGAAATCAAGCTGCTCCAGATGTTGTTCTTCAGGAATCTTTGAAGAGGAAAGCATTATAAGGACCTTCTGCCAGACCTCAAAAGAAAAAGAAGACAGGTAAACCTGCTGAAACTGTCACTGTTTATGATTCTGTCAATGTATCCACATCAGCTGAACCCTCCCAAACCTTAAGAGATATAGATGTAGATATTGACCTAACCTTACCATCTGACTCCCTTGCTGATAACCCTCATAAAAATCAAGTTTTATCATATTTGAGTGATTTTGACTCTGATGAACACTCTGATTCCCAATCAGAGCGCTCTCAATCAGAATCACACCCAGAACCCTCTAAACCATCTGTTTCTCAACCCATTCCAACTGAACACTTTTTAAGACATCCTCCTAGACCACTATCACCCAGACCCTCTGGATGGTATGACGCTGGATCTTGGAGAATTCCTGGAATCACCGTTCCTCTGGCAACACAAAAAACACCTTTCACCTTACCATCTGAAAACATTTTTGCCATGAACCAACCATCACATCAGAACCCTACTCCCACTCCTGAAAATACTATAATCATTTCACCTGACATCACTCCACCTACTTCACCATAACATCCAACACCAAACTCACCTACACTCTCACCCTCTCATATTCCAGAACAACAATCTGTTGAACCACCTGAAATTTTTGAATCATCCGAACCACATGAACAAACAGCACCACCTAACTTTGTTGACCAACCCGATCTTTCACCCACTCCTGAACCAACCAAAAATCTTGAACCTGCTAGTTTTTTTAAGAACTATAGTGGATTATGAATATCTACAGTTTTTGAAAAATAAATCTTTCAAGAAGGCTGTCCCAAAACATGTTCATCCAGATGTGAATACTTTGTTTCAGAATTTTATAACAGATGTTCAAGCATGGTTAAATCTGCTGAAAGAAGATTGTGCCAGAAGCGTGAATCCAGCTGCAACGGATCTTCTGTGGGAATCTTTCAGAAGAACTTTGGATGCTAGTCTCTGAAGTTACAGTACTTATGCCACTTTTAGGTGCTGGACAACTTTTCCAAACTTCTGCATGCTTTCAAGTCAGAAGCTGCTGACATTTAGAATAACAAGTCTTCTTTAATGATTACTGATACACCAACTGATACAATGGACATATCAGAAGATGAATCTGAAGATGCCTCTGAAGATTAAAATCCTCTGGATATTGTCTATTAAATCAACCTTCTGTTAAGGCAGCTCCTGAACCTGTGCCAACCCTTGTAATGGATCTGGGCACTCTGCTTTCCACCTTTGTGCATTCTGACTCAATGGTTGCTGCTCCCAAGCCTGTTTCTGTTGAAGCTTCATCATCCTCTGCCCCTACCTCACTTATCATGGACACTCTGAATGAGCTCAAGAGGGAGAATGAAGTCATACACGAACGCTTGGACAAGCAAGACCAAACAAATCAAGAAATCAGAAGCTGGATGGTGAAACAAGAAGAATCTGCATCTGAGATCAAGAATCTTCTGATGGCTCTTGTTACTAAGAAATTCTAGTTTCTTTCTGTCTCTTGTCTTTTGTTTGGGTGTTTTGTACTTCTGGATATTTCTTTTACCTTTTTATGAAAACTTTTAAGTTCTTCAACTATTTTATTTATACACTTTTTGATTATGCCAAAAAGGGGGAGAAAATGAGTATTTTGAAATAATCATTGTTTAACAGTTATGGGACTAAGTCTCAGACATTCTAACAAAATACAAGATTTATTTCTGTGCAAAAGAATTTATTTTGCAGGTATCACCTAAACTTAAAAAGTTTAAGGGGGATAAAATCTTCTTAAAGAAGTTCTGAAGAAATCCAAGAAGATATTTTTTTATACTAGGATAAATAAACTCAGGAAGTTTTATATATAGAAATATTCATTTCCGGGGGAGATTCTTATCTCTTATCATATTTTATTTCTATATCTGAATAATTTTTGTCATCATCAAAAAGGGGGAGATTGTTAGAACAAGATTTGTTCTGATCTATCTCAGAGTTTTGATGATAACAATAAATTATATCCTAGATAATTTATACTCTGATGAATGTATTTGAATATTTCAGATAATGTTCTGACAGAAGCATTCTAAAGTGCCAAGCAAAAAAATTATATGAAGAATTTCTTTAATGAAAGAACCATTTCTGTTTTTAAGCGCATCTGCTGACTCTGGTAAGATAATTTATTTTAAATGCATCTTCTAACATTTAGCAGGATTCCTTGCTCAGAAGATTACTTGAAAGCAAGTGTTGTTCAGAAGTTATTTGAAAGCAAGCGCTGATCAAGTTCTTAACAAGCAAAGTACTGCCTAGAAGATGAGTAAAGCATGTTCTGATTTCAAGATGTTGAAGCAAGTTCTGAAAGAACGTTAAAGCCAACTTGTCTTGTCAAGCGTAGGAAACATGTTCTTACATTTTTTTCATTTGCTCATTAATGCAAAGACGGCTGAAAGCACTCAAGTGTCTAAGCTAGTTTCTTGGAAAATGGAATATTGCAAGGAAACACGCTTGCATTTAATGCTCTCCATTTTTCTGAAGGCAGCAACGGTATTATTGTTCCTACTATAAATAGAATGACATTTATTGCAAGCCATTCAACGAATCAACATTTTTCAAAAAGAGAAGGAAGAAACTACGTGAAAAATTCTGAGCTCACAAACTCTTTGTTCATACACTTTGTGCAATTTATTTTAATTGAAAAATCACAGTTGTGATATAGCTTGATTAGAAGCAAATTTCTATTTCACTTTTTGTAATATTGAACTCTTGTAATTGTTCCTTGAGAGACCAAGTTTGGTCAGATTTCTCAAGTAGACTAGGACTAGATCTAAGTCTTAGTGGTGTTAGTCACTTGTAAGATTACTTGTGCATTGTTAGTCACAACAGTTGTTGTGTGTTTGTAATCATTTGATTATAGTGGATTAAGTCCTTGTTGTGAAAGGAGAAATCACCTTGACGGGTGGACTGAAGTAGTTTGAGTTCAAATGAACCAGGATAAAAATAACCTTGTCCTTCCATTATTGTTGAGCTTTGTTATTGAGGAAAAATAGTCACTTATTCAACCCCCCCTTCTAAGTGTTTTCTTACCCCTTCAAACGTCCCCTACCATTGGTCGGCATTCGGCCCTATCTTGATTTCTTTACGGATATACGACAGCCACCTCTTTCTTCCTGATGAAAGGCTTCCTTACAGCTGCTGAAGAAGATGTGTCTTTCTGAATCTTTCCATTCTAAATACCGGCTTCTATCCTCTCTCCGGTCAATAATAGTTTAGTGAAGCCTGCAGATGAACTTCCAATTAAATGATTGAAGAAGGGCCCAGACAAGGTGCCCAAGAACATGTCTACCAATTCTCTCTCAAACAGAGGGGGTTGAACTCTTCCGGCCAAATCTTTCCATTTTTGTGCATGGTCTTTGAAACCTTCATTAAAGGCTATGGCCATACTCTAAAGTTGAGTACGGGTAGGCGCAAAATCAGCATTGTATTGATATTGCTTGTAAAAAGTTACGGTAAGATCTTTCCAATTGTGAACGTTATCCCTTTCTAGTTGGTAGAACTAGTCAAGTTGAGTCCCAGACAGACTGTCTTGGAAGAAATGCACCCATAAGTCTTTATCAGCGGTATGGGGTTAAATTTTCCTCACATATGACCGGAGATGCATCTTAGGCATGAAACTCCGTCATATTTAGCGAATGCAGGTGCTTTGAATTTCAGAGGAATCACAATCCCCGACACCAAACCCAATTCCTCAAAGTCCAAGCCTGGTACCTTTTGGATTTCCATCGTGCTCAATCGCTCTTCAAGATGTTTATACTTGTCACCAGCCAGAGGGTATTGTTCTTCAGAGTAGTCCTCTTCTTCTTCATCCTCTTCCGATTTTGACGGGACAACTATTTCCTTGCCTTTCCCTTCTCCTTCACCGGATGTTGTTGCAAAGTCCAAAGTCCTTCTTGTCTGCCCATGAAATCTTCTTCCCATGTTTAAGACTCCGGTTACCTTCTTTGTTTTCTTTCCTCTCTTCAGCCAGCAGAGTCTTCAACTCTTCTTTCCCTTTGGCTAGGGTCATGAGCAACTGTTGAAACTGTGTATTCTGAGCTTGGAGATCTTTCACTGTTTGCTCGAGATCCATCTTACTGAAATAAACAGTAGAGATATGAGGAGACTTGTTGCAAAAGACCTTTTTATGTTATGATGAATGATATATGCATATGCAATGTTTTCAAGGATTTCAAAGATTCAAATTTTTTTCCGACAAAAAGAAACACACGTTATATTAATAAGATAAAGTTTGAGTACATCAGTGCCCCTTAGGCAAAATAATACAAAACTCTAAGATAGAAAAGTAGTGCGCATCCTCTTTGGTGCAATGTAGGAATTCAGAGTCTGCTTCTCATGAAGTAGTCTTATGAGTTCCAAAACCTTCTTCTCGCTTGCGTAGAATAGGGCTTCGAAAGTATCTCACTCTCCTTTGAGTTATATCCAATCCCTTTGGAGGTCTTCAAGAGATGTGGGCATGTCAGGATGTAGGATAGTGTATGGAACGTCTCCCTCCATGACAGGCTCAATGATTACTGGGAGAATGGAGGGGTAAGGCATCATAAGACTCTGAGCGCGAGTTCTTACCCATTTGAGGTAAGGCTCAAGAGGGATGGAATTCTTGTGTCCCAAAGTCTTGCTATCCACCTTGTTTAGCATCCTCCAAGCTCGGATAAATCTCTGGAGAAGACCTTGATTGTCGTAGTCGTAGTCGAATACCAAACCTTGAATCAACATCTCGTGCGGGCCATCCCTTTGGGCGTAACCAAACTGTCTTAAGGCTAAACATGGATTGTAAGTGATACCTCCCCTAATGCCAAGTAGAGGGACATTAGGGAATTCTCCACAATGGTTGGCGATGATAACATTCTCTTTGGATCGAGAGCACCAATGAATGTCTGAATGTTTGAGCGTCATCAACCTTTGTGACCACCTTGAACCTTGCTCATTCTTTAAGACTGATTGGGGAAGATGAGAAATAAACCATCTTGCCAAGAGAGGACTGCAACATATAAGGACACCTCTTTTCCTCATTGTGCGAGTGTGAAAAGAGTGTAGGATATCTCCTAGCAATATAGGTATCGGGTTACGGGATATGAAGATTTTGGCGGTGTTCACATCTATGAGTTGGTCAGGGTTTGGAAACAAAACCATCCCATTGATGAGGAGAGCCACAATTTCCTCAAAGGCTTGCAAGTCTAGGGAATTCCAACAGCTTTGGGCTTTCTCAAACAGGAACTTTGCTAAGAAACCTTTAACACCACTCCTTGTTTCCCAATGAGTTGTGATATCAAATGAGTGCAAGTGTAGAGCTTGAGCAATCTCTTTTGGCTTTGGATCTCTTTCCGTACCGTTGAAAGGTAGTTGATTGAGAATGGGAATCCTCAAGAGTTGGGATAATTCTTCCAAAGTAGGCATAAGTTGATAGTCAGGGAATGTGAAGCAATGGTGCAAAGGATCAAAGAACTGAAAGAGTACCTTCATCATGTCCTCATCTGTGTTGGAGGTGACCAAGTTGAGTAGACGACCATGTTTCTCGGTGAATGGAGAGTTTTCAGGAATCCTTGAAACTAGCTCCTTAAGTTGTAGAGGGATTCTCATAAGGTTGACTTGAATAGTTTTCCTGCGAAGTGAATCCATATCCTACAAAACAAGAACAAAGATGAATCCCAAAATCCTTGAAATGGTTAGTTGATGTATATGATGTGCATGATGTCCATGATGTTATGTACAAGTATGCATATACAAGCAAAGCAAACAAGTCCTTAGGTTTAGGCTTGCATGGAGTTTTATAGGTAAGTACCCTCTTGAAGTTTAGTTGGCTCAAACATGTCCTAGTAATAGTAATCAGGTTCTAAGGAGCTCAATATCACTGGTTTGTTTCCTTGGTCATTGTTTCAGCACAAGCCTCTTTAATGGAGACCGAAATATCCCAAGAAACCAAACCTCAATGAGTGTATTATCGAGTATCTACCAACTTCGTACCGCACTAAAGCTGGTCATCTCACTACATCCTAAAGGCCAAGTTGGTCAAGTAAAGGTTCTAAAAGTTCATTAGTGCTTCATGACATCACTCAGCGGCCCCGTATTCTCTTTGATTAACTCAAAGGCTACTAGTACTCACAAATATGTCACACTAACGTAGCTATTGCTTAGACCATGTCGGTATACCCCACACAGTTTCCACAACGTATTGCTACTTACCTATAATGTATCCCAAATTCGGGTAGAGGATTCAAACCCAAACAAAGAACCATAATGTAAAGCATATAAGTCAAACAATGTAAGCAAGTAAATGTGATCTAAACCCTAAGGTAACCCCCACTTTTAGAATTTTCCCCAGCAGAGTCGCCAGTTCTGTGATACGGTGGGAGAATTGACTTGATTGTTTTGCGTTTTATCGCAAATGTTGCGGTTAGCAAGAGTCGCCACTGACTTTTCTTTTATCCCAAAAGGAAAGGTAAAAAATCACAGGAAAGACCTTTGAGATTGTTTCTTGATTTCGGGGGGTAGATTATGAAAACGGAAGGTATTAGCACCCTTTTCATCCATGGTTTTCCATGGGCTCTTAGTTACTTGCTAGATCACTTGCTTTTGTTTGAAATTGTGCTTTGAGTGGTTTTTGAAAGTATTTTGTAAATAGGCCGTTGTTTAGACAATCTTTGAAATGATTCTTGTTCGTAAGAATGTATACAAAGATGTTTGATCTTTTGAAAATGTTTTCAAGTTTTGTAAGATGTTTGAAGGTTTGTGTGATTGTTTTGAAAATAGCAAGGATGTTTGTTTTGAAATGGAGCAAGTAATTAAGAGCAAACTACCTATTCAAATGTCTTTCTTGTTCATTTTCTTTTCCTTTGACATTGTTGTCTTATCATTGATTTGGTAAGCAACCCTATCTTTGGATGTAAACGGGACGGGCGTGGGTCATCATATAGCAATGCTTAGCAACGTTGCAAGGTATCTTAGCATTTTTGAGGGACTAAGATCATTTTTGTAAGGCAACTTTGAATAGTGTCATCGAGGGACTATGATCTTGTATTTGTTTGTTTTTGCTAAGACACTTTACATGTGTAATATGGCCATTTTTGTAAGGCAACCAAGTGGGATAACCCTAGGGGTGTTTTGTGTGCAAGTGTGTCATTTTCATGCTTGATTTTATCTTGGATTAGGGTTTTCTATTTGATTGGGTTTATCTTACCATACAAATCCTAATTACTATCATGTTATATAAAAGCGATAAATTGCGAAATTTAAATGTCCTACGCTATTACAACACTTGTGGGAGGGGGGTATACAGTTTATGAATGGGGATTGCAATAATATAAACCTAATTAGTCTATTATAACCAAATTGAATATGTACAAATATTAGAATAAATAATATACAAAAATGAATTAAATATGCAGAGGTATGTAAATGCAAAGAAGATTTTGTTTGGTTTTTTATATGAAAAAAAGTTTTAATCTAAACCTAATAAATAAATCAAGATTAACTTAAATCAATTAAGAAAAGAAAATATTTTTTATAAAATATTTTTGAATAAACCCTAATTCTATTTGATTAAAAGAAAATAAATTTCTTTAAGAAAAAGTAAGTATTTTTGTATTTTTTGTCTTGAAAATAATACATGGCATTATGCGGTATTTTGGTCCTTTTATATTAAAATAAATATTTAATGGGTATAGAGAAAAAATAAATATTAAACTATTTCTAATTTAATTTACAAAGTTAATTAAATAAAATAAGATAAGCTAAAATATAAATCTATCATTTTTATATTTTTTATGATTTTTAATATTAAGAAAAATATATTTAAGAAAATAAAATCAAAACAAAATAAATAAATAAAATTATATGGGCCAGGGGTGTCATAAGCAATCAGGAGGTGAGTGTTAGAAAAAATCACAAAGCCCAAAGTTCAAAGTCCCACGCTGCAAAGGGACAAAAAATGGCAAAAAATGTGAAAAAATGCAAAAGGCAGGCGCTAAGGCTTGAACCCGTGACCTATAGCATTTTTGCGCGCTGCCTTACCACTGGGGTGGCTGTACATCCGTTTATAGAAACACAAAGATAAATATATATTAGAAAATGCCCCCTGAAAGCGACTTCATCTTCAACCTTGAGCCATGGCCGGACCACCTGTATCTCTCTCATTTCTCCATGAAAATGGAAAGTCCAAACATGAAAATTATAGTGTTTCTTCCCACGAGTTCAACCATATAATTTATGTAAACTAACAATCAAATATCAAAGCTAATTTTACTTGCCCTAATTTGAAACCTAATTTTTATAGAAATTTCAAATTCAAAATTCTCTATACACAGTTAATATAAATGAAAACTATGAACATGGTTAGCTTTAGTGCAAGAATATCTACATTTTTCTTTCACAAATCAGGACCAAAGGATGCTTGTATAAAGAGATAGAAGTTTGAGTTTTTACCTCTTTCAGTTGAGATCGTGAATGGAGTTTGAGCAAGTTTTGAGAAGGCCCGAGGATCTGTTTAGCTTGCCTGAACCTCCCTGAGTGTATTTCAATCCTTATCTTGTCTTGAAAGTCTATGAATCTCCCTACTCAAGTCAACCTGCAAGCTTGATATTTGAAAATGGTGGATGGAATAGGAGGAGTTACAGTAAGGGAACAGGGGTCTGGATCACTTAGGTGTGATGTATATTAAGTGTTTAGGTGGTTAAAACTCAAAACGCACGAGTGGATTTGGAGATGGACGAGTAAGGTTCAAAACTGTCAAGCTATGGTAGATTTTCAATGGCAAAGTGTTTGGGAGTGTTTCTGAGCATTAGCATTCGTGTGTTAGGTTGCAATACACTTGTGTATAAGTATGGAAGAGGTTAGACATCAAGCTTTCTCAAGATTTCTGAGTTATAGCCTTATGCTCTATTAGTTGCCTTTGAAGAAAAGTGAGGAGACAAGTCCCTAAGTTTGTACAAGCATGGTATGGTTTGGTAGAGGCTTCAGGCAAGTTGCTTTTGGTTTTGGCTTTGCTTGTGTGCAGAGAAAACAAGTGCAAGGCTCAAGAAGTGGAAAATTGCAAAAGTAGTGCTTTATCAAAATGGAAATGGCACCTTTGTGCCAAAAATGGAATTGTTCTTGTACAATGCATTTAATGCTTAGCTTAAAGCTTCCAACATCTGTGAAAACATTTAATTATGGAGTGAAAGTCAATTTAGGAGCCTGCAAAGTAAGATTTGTTCAGCATGCTTGAGGATTTGAATTTTTGTTCTTCATGAAATGGCTTGAAATCAAAGTGATAAATCACATACTTCATCTCTTCGATTCTCCATACTCAAGAATGATCTCAAGGAGTTGGTTGACATTTTGGAAAGCTTGCAATATGCTCTACAACCTATCTTTGAATTACTTTTGAAGATTCCCCTTGAAACTATGTGAAAAATTGGCATGAAGTTAGGTCAAAAATCTGCTTAACTAGGGCAAAATTTCACTAAGTTATTTTGGTTCATGAGCATGTATTCAAAAAATTATATATTGAGATCCAAGAATTTTTAGGATAAATTGTGTGAAGAAAAGTTGTAGATTTCATGGAGATCTAAAACTTTCATGTTGGAAGTTTCCTTTGAATCAACTTGCATCATGGTGAAAATTTGGCTCAAATTTGAGAAAAAATAAGAAAATTTCTATATTTAGAAAAATTTCTAAGTTAAGAAATTTCCACTTTTCAAAACAAAATCTTGAATCCTTGATTTCTTGATGAACAAGTTTCACATTTTGACATGTTTTGATGAATTATGATCTTTGGCATTTGATTTTGACTAAAAAGTCAAAGTTTGACTTTTCAGTATACCGTTGACTTTTGATGAGTTGACTGAAAAATTCATCTGTCAATCCAATGGATTTGAAATGTTTTGAACCATGTCATTAGGTAAAGATGATTCCATTGAACTCTTGAAATCATGCTTCAAACCAATTGATCATTTTCTATGTCAAAAATCAACAATTTCCCCTTCTCAGTCAAAACCCTAATTTTAACCATTTTGCCCTTTTGATGATTTGATCAAATTTCTTGAGGAATTATGGTCCAAACTTGATCAAATGATACATATGAGTCTAAGATGTTGATGTGGATAAAAAATTATGAAGTTTGACTGTAAATTGGCCATGGTTGACTTTTTCCCTAATACAACTGATTTGTTCAATTGACTGATCAAAAGTGTGATTCAAGGCTTGAAATTTGACATGAGTAATCTTGGGGGTCCCTAATGATCCTTGAAAATCATATGAAGCATTGATAGTCCAAAAATCCTTGTGAAAATTCAAACCCTAATTTTGGCCATCAGTGCATGAGGAGATGTCTTGAGCTGGTCAAACCCTAATGCAGTCTTGAGTCAAAGAGATCTTGTGAGAAAAATCTTGATAAGTGAGAGGGAAAATTTTGGGGTACAACATAGTCTCTCATCTTAATCATCTTCAAAATATCATCCACTTCTTTCTCTAACTTAGCTCCACTAGTCTCACCCGTAGCCTTCTTAGGTTCATCATTCTCAACAATTTTCTTTCCAGCACCAACATCTCTTCGAACAATTGGTGCAAACACACGACCGTTGCGGGTCACCCTGCTATTTTCAGCTATATTTCCAACATTAGGCATTGGCTGGATGGGAACTTCCACTCCATCCTCTAAGATTGTAGCGTTGTATTTGTAAGACACGGCCTTATCTGACTTGTAGGGGATAGGACCCGACAAACTAATCACCAATGGGGTAACAACTGGCTTGCTATGATACTCAACTTCAAAATGGGAGGGTGCACGAAAACAAGGTACAATGACATTTACCCCTTCTTCAACACAATCCGTCATTAATAAGTCATTTCTGGAAAACAAATCTTCGTCTGAAGAGAAATACCCATCTTCAGAAGCATACTCTTCATCTGACCCTTCTTCAGTCAAACAAACCTCAACCATATCATCTTCATGGTAATCATCCCTCTGACTTGTGACCTTGATAGTTCCATTGTCTAACAACAACTGAACACCCTTCTTCACGATTGAACATCCTCGGGGGTCTCGACAGCAAACTCGACAAGATCCATATTGGTGTTCCACCTGACCAGCTGTATGGCAAAAGGTAGCATGCAACTGTACGAGGTCCTCATTCATATACTCTACATCAAAAATTCTGAATTTTCCAGGACATCCAGAAACCATATTCACTTCCTCTTCATACTCTGCCCTAGGCCTGATTATATGGATTAGGCCCTCATCCATCATCTCCTGTAAATCAGCCTTTATCTTATCGTAACCCTGTATGTCTGTACTGCAAATAGCACAATTGGCACGGTCATGCGTATAGTAGCTAAATTCATAGAGGTCTGCATGCATTTTCACCAAATCTCCTCTAACCAGATTAATATCAAAAATCCTGAAGTCGCTTGGACAACCAGCCACCATATTCACAACATTTACTCCCCCATGCTTGGGTAGAGGATTGTCTTTCACATTAGGTCCCACGTCCTTGAAAGATATAACACCGGACTTTACCATCTTCTGCACCTCAGTCTTCAAAGGATAATAATTATCAACATTATGCCCTGGTGATCCCTGATGAAAAGCACATGTTTGGTCTGCCTTGTAATACCAAGGTAATGGTGATGGTACGACGGGAGGTGGTCGGGTCTAAACCAACTTCTTCTGAATCAATGCTGGTAGTAACTCTGTATAGCTCATGGGAATAGGGTCATAACTCTCCCTTCTTTGATTATACCCTTGATTCCCCTGTTGGAACGGTCTTTGATAAGCAATGGTAGTTGGAGCGGCATTCATAACGGGAGTAACTGAGGCGACTTGCTGATGACGCTGATAATTCCTTATAGGAGTGTTTACCCTCCTCTCTTGTATAACAACATTTTCATATCCTTCTTTCTTCTTGGTAAACCCATAATATGGCTTCTTCGCACCTCCAGATCCTTCATTCTTTGTTAAACGGCCTTCTCTTACAGCCTCTTCTAAGCGAATACCCATCCCTACCATTTCAGTAAAGTCACTTGGCGCACTTGCTACCATCCTCTCGTAGTAGAAAGAACCCAGCGTCTTCAAGAAAATATTAGTCATCTCCTTCTCTTCCATGGGAGGAATCGCCTGGGCGGATACCTCACGCCATCTCTGTGCATATTCTTTGAATGATTCCATGTCTTTGTGAACCATGGCCCTGAGTTGATCACGGTCAGGCGCCATGTCCACATTGTACTTGTATAGTTTAATGAATGCTTCTCCCAAATCATTAAAAGTATGGATATCGGTGCTGTCCAAACTCATATACCACTTTAACGCAGCACCGATCAACCTATCCTGAAAAAAGTGAATCAGCAGACGCTGATCATCAGTATGGGTAGACATTCTCCTTACGTACATCACCAGATGAGCACGAGGGCAAGTGTTTCCCTTTTACTTCTCAAACTCCGGGACTTTAAACTTAGCAGGTATCTTAACATTCGGGACCAAGCATAACTCATTCACATTCTGCCTAAATAGCTCTTTTCCCCTGAGGGCCTTCATCTCTCTTTGCATCTTGTCAAACTGCTCTTGAAAATCATCCATTCTGTCATAAAGACCCAAGTCTTCACTCGGTGGATGGAAAGGACGACACACATCATCATTAACAAACGGAACTATATTCACCGAAGGAGGTGCAACAGGAATATGCACCACAGGAGGTGTAAGAGTAACAATAGTCTGAACAACTGGAGTATCTTGAGGACCAAGATTAAAACCTTCAGGTACAAAATTCTCTGGCATTCCCCATGGATAACCTTAGGGCATGCAATTCCGAACCACAGCTAGAGTAGCAGATACGGGAATAGTCGGAGTTTTAGTAGTTGCCTTTGTTGGTTAAGGTTGAACACTCAGTGGCTGATTTTGAGCAGCCACCAGAGCTTCCATCAGAGTAGTCAGATTGGCCATGCCAGACTTCAAAGCAGAAACTTCCTCGCGCAGCTCGCGATTCTCTTGTTCTAATTTGTCCATCTTCTTTTTGAAATTAGCCCGAGTGTTGTAGTGATGAGTTAGCTTGCTATTGAAGTAAAGAAGCTTGGTAAGACACTTGGATATGCATAACAAATGCAAGAAAAATGTGCAATATGATGCATGATATGTAATGCACATGATTATTTTTACTTTGTTATTTAATATTTCAAGGGATTTATAGTTTATGGACATATTGCAAATATCAAAGTAATAACGCATTTGAAATACTGAATTTTTTTATTATAACAACTCCAAAATAGATTACAAGTTTCAATGATCCCAAGTACAAGATGAAAATAAAATCTGAAACCCTGAGAAATAGAATTGATGGAGATCACTCTATACGCTGGCGCTTCTCCGTGAGCCTGGAAATCTGAGCCTTCAACCTCTGGTTTTCTTCCGCATGTCTGATGGAAACCTCCTTCCAATCATCTGAATTAGGAAGTGAGTAATCAGCACCTGATTGAGGCTTAGGAGAAAATAAATCTCCCTGGCTCTCCATAGACTCTACCGCTCGACTCTCAAGGATCTCAATCAAGTCGTCTTTCTCCTTCAAGTCTGCTTTATAGGAACTCTCTAAAGTTTGGAACTTGTTCTTCCAAGCATCCTTTTCCTGTTGCATCCTAACCAAAGCAAGTTGCAACTCTTCTATATCATCTAATAAGGGAGGAGTGGTCTTCACAAATAGATCAGGCATGGGTGTCTCCCAGGTATATGACATATTTAACTGAATAGCTCTCGATCGGACCCACTGAAGATATGGCTCCAAAGAAACAGCACCCCTAGGTCCCAAATTATTCCTACTCTTCTTATGAATGTGACGCCAGGCCTTCATAATCTTCTCCCTAGCTTCCCTATGGTCTCCCCCTTCCTTCATAAAGAAACTACTCAAATGAATACTATTCGGTTTATCCCTCATTGGATAACCAAGCTGTCATCGTGCAAGAACAGGGTTATAGTTAATTCCTCCCTTTGTACTAAGAAGAGGTACATTGGGGAAACTACCACAACTGTCAATAATCTCTATATCCTGGTAAGCTCGATGATACAAATTAATATCCGAGTGAGTAAGTGCCATGATCTTAGGATCCCAACGGGGTTCCTTCTTGACATCCCAAATAGCATCAGACTAAGGCATATGAGAGATAAACCACCGGTACAACAGAGGCGTGCAACAGATAATCACCCCTCATGATAAGAATTCCGAAGATGAATAGAGTAATAAGCATCACCCAACAATGTAGGAACTGGGTTTCCAAACATGAAGATCCTGATAGCATTAATGTCAACAAACTTGTCCACATTAGGAAATAAAAACAACCCGTAAGCAAGTAGAGCAAAGATGGCCTCAAAAGCAATTGTACTCTTCATTCTGGAAAAGTAACGGGCTTTCTCCAATAAGAACTGAGCTGGTAATCCTCTAATTCCTCCTTTAGTAGTCATATGGGCTTCTACCTCAGATTTCCCCAGATGAATCAAAGCAGCAATCTCATGTGGTTTTGGCTCACCCTCTAAACCAGTAAAAGGAACACGATTGGTAACAGGTAAATCCAATAGATAAGAATACTCCTCTAGTGTGGGCATCAACTGATAGTCGGGAAAATTAAAGCAATGATACATCAGATTATAGAACTGGACCAAGGTCGAGAGAATACCCTCCTTCATCTTCAACTTCATGAGAGGAATAATGGATCCATACTTCTTCCGAAAATCTGCAGAACACTCGATCTCGGGAATTAGACTGATTAACTCATCTATCTTGGGATTCTTGAAACTGTATTTCCCAGTCTTTTATCTTTCCAAAATACATGGTTAGAAAGTATCTGAGATATTTACAAATGATCAACCTTTAAATCCCTTGAAATATGGTTTCTTCAAAAGATGCTTATGAGTGCATGGATGCATGATGCAACAATCACACACAAGATCACACATATAGGGTTCATAGGTTCAACATTATGATCATGAGGTCGAAGGTACTACCCATAAGGTGTTGGTCTAAAAGTTATCATCTTCCGAACAAGGTTCTAGAGGTTCCCAGAGTCTACATCCTTCCTTCGGATATTACCAACTTCCCGATTAACTTGGTAATTAGTAATATTCTGAAGAAATACTCGTTCGAGCATAGTATCGCATGATAACTATTTCTGGATTACTCTGTCATAGCTTCCACACTACACCTAAAAGGCCAAGATAGGTTTGGTATTCTACGGTCCTCAGTTTCAGCAGGCTCCCAGGTCGAAAGCAGTACGTCTTCCCGATTACTTGGTAAATGACACTAAAGTCAAAGGGGCCTCCACTGAGTGGGGGATCTCATGCCTCTCTTTTCTGGGATTACTCCCTCAAAGTTAACATGACTATACCGCCCGTCATATCTTAAAGTTTGCCCAAGTCCGGGTATAGGACTTATGAGTAATCACCAAGCACCCTGAAAACCAGGAAAATCCAGACAAACATATATACAACATATAACACAAAAAACAATAATAACACATATACAGATATAAACAAAGATAGGCTTAACTCACTCAGGGATGGACCAGCAAGAGGTCAATATGTCCCCAGTGAAGCCTCTATTTTTATATAGTGGTTGAAATGTTTTAAGACTAATCTATTGGATTAACTTTCCTTGTACAGATCAAAATAAAAATTGCCACCGCGCTTTATTGTTTCCAAAGGAATGGGAAAAGATCGAATAACCCAAAAAGAAAGGGAAAGATTTAAGGTAAGAGGGTTGGTTATGCAAAGGGAAGGTATTAGCACCCTAAACATCTATGGTACTCCGCAAGAACCTCTTTGTAAAATATGTATATTTGGCTATGAAAAATGTTGTATAAAAATGGATGGTGGAGGTGAGAAAGGAAATAATTTATTTTATAATTTTTGCACCTGCCGCGGTTGCGAACCTTTAGTGCCTACGTACCACCTTTTCGTGCAACAGGGGATCAGGATACACGTAGTTCCTCTTTTAAAATTTTAAAACACAAATGTGTTGGTTAATTTTATGAGATAAAACATCATCGTCACTGTCTGTGTGGAAAACATACCTACTACCCACAATAATGAGAAAGGAGAATTTGCATCATCTCAAAGTGGAGGATATGGCCTGGATCTTAAAATCAACAATGCCTCACTCAACACCCAAGTGGAAAATATCTCTCTTCACTACATATTGTAGAAGTATAGTTGTTTGCATCACTATAAGGATTGACAAGAGTTCAATCTTTTGAGAAAAGTTTAAAGATAAAAGCCAAAGTGGCAAAATGGTTTGAAATGAGATTGATTGACTTTTAGTCTTCTCACAAAAAATGTCAAGGTATTATTAAGTCGATTGGAGTTTATTTATGAAAATGTTTTGAAAATGCATGGACATAAGTCCAAGTTTATTATGAAAGTGGTGCAAGTTTAGAAACAAGAAGGTTTTTCAAAAGGAGAGAGAAGATTTTTTGAAATTAAAGAAGATGGGAGGAGAAGAAGAGACTATCCTAAAGCATAAGGTAAAAGCTAGGGATAGGAACCATCTAACCAACAAGAAGCCAACACTTGACATTATGAGTCAAGATAGAATTCCCATTATTTGGATTTGAAACCAAGCAAGAAAAGATACTAGACCTCTTGAGAGAACCAAACTTCAAGTGTATTAAGTCTTCACAAAAATTGGGCAGAGTAACTGCTGTATACGGGTGAATTCCAGATTACAAACAAAGGGTGTAATCACAAAAACCTGCACATAAAAACAAACAAGCAACTCAATGTCTTGAGGTAAACCTCAAGAACTCCAGACAAAATAATCAGATAAGATCACAAGGTCTTCTGAGATAGGCCAAGGTTTCTAATCCTAAGTCCAAGAAAAAAGTCCCATGCTCCATAATGTCAAGGATAGTAACAAAATAGTCCAAGTACCATTAAAGATTTTTATGGTTTATGTTGATTATTAAGTATCTTAAAAAAAATAAAAGCTCAAGTGAGCAAAGTAGAAATGACAAGAAAGTAAATGCTCAAATGAGCAAAGATGAAAATGGCATGAAATGTAAAAGCTAAAAGTAAATGGTACATAAAGCATAAAAAAATAAAGCATAACGTAAAGCAAGTAAATAATTAGTGGTTAGTTGGATGACCATATTGAAGCTTGCATTTAGAACTCATTAGAGGATTGGTAGAACCAAAGCCTCCACACAACAAGTTGCATTTGCTTTTTTTCAAGTATATCATCCATTTGGAATTCTCACAAGTGTCATTTAATGATTAACGATGTTTAAGTGATCCGCGTTGACCAAAGGTGTTGTAGATCCATTAGAGGATCGATAGAACCAAAGCCTCCACACAATGAATCTCAAGGTTATTGGATCAAAGAGATCAAATTAACATACTTGGGATTGCAAACATAAGTTTGGGCCACGGATGATTATTTATTCGAATCGGGACAAAATTTAGCGCTATGTTAAGCAATCGTAAGTGGACTTATATAGAAGTCGCACCTATTTTGAGGTCGGTCAATAGCAATCTATGCACCATTTGTTCTGAGACATGATATAGAGATCATGCTCCAACAACATTTAGTGCAATAAGAAGGGGATGAGATGAAGAGGGATGAGAGAGAATATACAAACCACTTTTGAATTAAATTTAATCAAACTATTATTAAAATCATTCATCCATTTTTGTGGAGTTAAACTCAACACCATGGATTCAATGATGTTAATAAAGTTCATGATCCAAAATTTAACCCAAGATCAGCTAGAAAATAGTCACAAAATAATATTACAATTTAATATATACAAAAGGGTTTAAAAATAATGTTTAAAAATAGAAAATAAAGATAAAAATATCAACTATGTTCAAATTAATCAAGAAATAAAAAGTAAGACCATAGAAAAATCAGAAAAAGGCTCAAATAATTTTACAAATTTTTTTGGTAATTTTTTAAAGTCAGAAACTATTTTTAAAATTAAAAGAAATGGGTAAAATAAACCAAAAATGATTTAAAAAATAGTAAGGTCAGAAACAAAAATAAAATGAGGTCACCAATATTTGTCACAATATCATTGGATCACTCCATAATTTTTTCAGAATTTAAAAATGTATAAAAGTATTTTTAAACATTTAAAACAATTCAAATAAAGTGTAAATTTAAAAAAAAATACCAAAACACAAAATTAAATTGTGAAAAAATAAAAATCAGAAAGAGAATAATCAAAATATTTTTTCATAATTTTTCAGATTTTTTAGACTTAAAATGAATTTTCTATAATTTTTTGAAATTTAAAACAATTAAAATATAAAAATCAGAAAAGCAAATAAAAGTAAAAATATGTGGACCATTGGATGAGAGTCAAAATGCGTTAGTAATCAAATCCAAGGGATCTGGCGCGCTGTGCATATCATGGCCGTTAGTGAATAAAGTACATAATCAAATATAAATCAGATTTTCAAAAATAACAAGTGGCGTGCCATCATTGGTTGGAAGATGACATGTGGGTCATCTTCAACCTCCAGCCAACGTGATTTGTAGGTCTCTCAAACTGTAAAATCAGAAGCTCATACCTATGTCGTTAGCTTCGTCTCTTCAAGACGAAGACAACCACACCTCCGCGCCAAATTTATATAAACTGTAGCTCAAGCAATTTAGAAGGAAAGTTTTAAAAAGGGATTTGAAATTTCATGGTCAAAACGTGTTTCCAGTAAAAGGTAAGTGTTGCGACTAGAACCAGGGGAATGAGAGCAACACAATGATATCAGAGTTTTAAAGAATTGATGAAGGAATCTACCTATTAAAGTTGAGTTACAGAGATCTAAAACTAGACTTCTATGGAGCAGTATAGGGCACGATTCTTGAATGTAATTATGTGGTTAGTTTCAAGGAAGATCAAGGAAGGTGAATTGATGGAAAATTGGATTGAAAAAGACTTGAGAATGGATTTTTAAGTTACTGAATTCTGAGTTGTGGAACAAGTTTGGCAGGGTGATTCTGGCTATCCAAGCTTGAGAATATGAATGGCATTGTTCATGTATTTATAGGAGAAGCAAATGGGATCAAAAGGAATGGTGAATGATGCAATTTGTAGGGAATTCGTGTGGGTCTGCATCATGAAGAAAATGTGACTTCTCTTTTGTCAAAACTCATCCAAAACGCGTATTTTGATGCACTAATCCACTTGGGAAAGTTGGCTAATCATGTTTAGACCCAAAACGCGTGCTAATTTGAGGTTTAGAGGTTGTAACATGAAATTCAAATTTTGACTTGCAATGAGACTTCCATTCCAATTTACCACTTTTGAAACAATGGCATTCTCAGCTCAAGGGGTCTTAAGGCATGATTCTTGATGCTTTAAAAAGACGAGGTTACAAGATTTGCAATGGAAAAAGAGTGGAATCAAATGGATGCTTGAGCTGAAAGTTGTGTTGAGTCAAAGTTGGAGAAAAAGAGTTGACTTTCCATACTTAGAAATATTTCAAGTTCTTCTTCAAAAATGACCTATAATGTCTTGCATCCAAACATGGCCTTCCATTTGGAATTTGCTCTTTACCAAAAAAGATGGCATGAAGTAGATCTCTTGAATGACATTTTGAAACTCGAACCATTCAAAATCTCCAAAAATTGAGAGAGTTACGAATTGTTGAAGTTGGAAAAAAATCATGAAATGACCTATAATCTTTTGCATCCTTAAGGCAACTTCCATCCATTTTCTCACTTTGCACATAAAAGAAGGCATAAAGTTCACACCTTCAAGATGATTATGGAAAAATAATGGGCTCAAGGTGATAAAAATTGACCAAGTCATGATCATTTGAAGTCACACGTGGAAAATTGAGGATTCATTTGGAAGACTTGTAATCTTTCTTCCTCATTGAGTCTCTTCCTCATGACAACTCCTTGAAACTTTTGAAGTGATTTGTTAATAACCCTTTGAAGAGAAATATGTCTTTGGAATAACTCAAAAATACCAAGAGATGAGCAAGACATATTCCTTTGAAGTTCAAAACCCTAGCTCCTTAGATCTAGAGAATGTTTTGAGGAACTTTGACAATTTTGAACAAACTTCTTGTACCAACACACATGATTTGTAAATAGGAGTTATTCGGGGATGATAATGAGAACTCATAGCCACCAAAACAACTTCCATATCTTGAAAATTGAGAGAAATATGCACTTGTGACCAAATGGAATAAAATCTTGTCCAACCATGACAACTTCTCCAATCAATCCTTTGTGCTTTTCAACCAAATTTGATAACCTTGAAATATGATGAACCAAAACAACCTTGCCATTCCAATTCTTCCAAAACCAAGCCAATGGTGAGGTTTGAACTTCTCAAGCTTTATTGACTAGGGCATGGAAATAAACTCATGAACCCATGGGGTAACTTGTTAAATCTCATTGCCTTTACCTACATGGATAACAAGCAAGATAAACCAACATTGCATTTTATTTAGTTGAAAGAAGAAATCAAGACAAAAACAATATTCATGATCACAAAAGAACATAAGTCAAGGTGCTTGGTGATTCCTCAAAAGGGCAAAGCTACATATAGGGAGGGGAACCAAGAATCCTAGTGTGATCTTATTGTGAATGAATCAACATGGCATGATAAAAGGATCTTAGGGGCAAAAATTAGGGTACAACAATTATATCATACCCATTGTCACTTAATTAACTTATAGATAATAGATTATACTTTAATCCTTCAACAAGTAAAACATTAGTTATAAAGGGAAGAGAACCATTACCTATTGTACCTGAGCCTATGATCCTTCCTTTCTGATCTCCTCTGAAACCTACGGCGCCTCCATGCTTAATATGCAAGCTTACGAAAACATGTGCCTTTTTCCCGTCATGTGTTGCGAGCACCCAGAGTCCAGGTACCAAGATTGGTGTTTTAGCTGAGCAGCTAAGGATGTCTCTTTGCCAACAAATTATTTTGCTTCTAAATCAACTTCATCTTCTGAACAAATTTCTCCATTGAATGTTCCAACATGAGCCATCAGAACTACATACACATGTTCTTCTTCTGAGTCTGAGTTATCCCTTGTTTCCATTTGCTTTTTACATTTGAGATCTCTCCTCTTGGTGTTGTTCTTCAGGAGCTTAGGGCACTCCAGTTTGTATTGTCCTGGCTTATTGCACTCATAACAAGTGACTTTGATACCACCAGACTTTCTTTGATCAGAAAATGATTCAAAATGACCTCTAGTCCTTCTTGAGCTTCTGAAACTGTTGTTTTGACTTTTCTTCTAGAGACGTTTAACCCTTTGGGACAGCAGAGACAACTCATCTTCTTCATCATCAAGATCTTCTTCTGAATCCTCTATTTCTTCTGCTTGAAGAGCTTTGGACTTCTCAAATTTCTTGATGGACTTGAGCGCAATAGATTTTGTCTTCTTTTGTGGTTCATCTTGCTCTAACTCGATTTCATGACTTCTTAAGGAACTTATCAGTTCTTCTAGAGAAGTGTTTTTAAGATCCTTTACAAGCTTAAATACAATTACCATAGACCTCCATTTGGATGACACACTTCTGATAATCTTCTCCACATGATCTACCATTGAGTATTCGTTGTTCAGAACTTTTAGTCCTGCAACTAAGGTTTGAAATCTTGAAAACATGACTTCAACGCTTTCATCATCCTCCATTTCGAAAGCTTTATATTTTTGAATCAAGGCCAGCGTCTTGGTTTCTTTGACTTGATCATTTCCTTCATGATTCATTTTGAGAGAATCAAATATAGACTTACCAGAGTCCTTATGTGTAATCTTCACATACTCAGTATAAGAAATCGCATTCAGTAAGATGGTTCTTGCTTTATGATGATTCTTATAATCATTCTTTTGTTGATCAGTCATATCTCTCCTAACTATCTCTTTTCCAGTAACATCTGCGGGAGGTACGTAGCCATTGACTACCATATCCCAAAGATCAACATCATGACCTAGAAAGAAACTTTCTAGTCTATCTTTCAAGTATTTAAAATTTTCTCCATCAAAGATGGAAGGTTTAACATTGTAACTTTTATCGTTTGAAACTGATGCAGCAACAACTGGTGTGGGTCCAACCATTGTGTTTCTTCTACGAAAAACTCGTCTGAATCTTTATCGAACATGGTTAAGTGTTTGATAACTATCAATACCATAACTAGAGCTCTGATGCCAATTAAAGGTGTGAGAAAAACAAGAAAGGGGGGGGGGGGGGGGGGGGGGGTTGAATTGGGTTTCACCAAAATAATTCTTTTCGCTTGTGACAAAACCTAAGTAAGCTTAGAACATAAAAATAAATGAAACTATTATTTTTATGCTAGTGTTATATCACAAATTTGTCTGCCCTTTTATTTCTACGGTCAAAAAATATTTTCAAACATTGGTTTTATAATATTCTTTGATTTTTATAAATATTCGCTTCCAAACCTATTTAAAAATATAATGATTTATTTTAGATCATTTGTATTTTTGAATAAATAAATATTTGTTTGGCCTTCGTATGCTTTCAAAAGCATTTTTATTTTAAATAAACAAGGTAGCAAAATTGATAAAGAATGAAGCTTGCAAATGTGAGGTCGCGAGTTCAAATTCACTACTCTTTCGCAATCTCTTTTTCAAAAGCATCGATGATTTTTATGTTTTGGCCAATGATTAATTATGAGGTCACCATTGAATTTTAAATTTTATCTTTTCGCCTTTTAATTTTAATTTATTTTATGTTCTAACCGTATGATGATTTCTTTACTTCTCAAAATTATATTTTCCTACTGATAAATTATTTTTTCGGAGACTGATTTTAATAGAGCATAAAACACATGATACATTTTTCACTGCAGATTTCCTACATCGTTTTCTTTTTTCTATTCGTGTACAAATTCAGTCACATACAAAATTGACACACTACACATATCAACTTTTTCCACTGTTACATATTTATCTTCTTTTACTCATTTTTTTCTTTTTAAATTTAAATAAACACTTTATTTTCTTTACTCAAAAACTAACAAAGACAGAAACGGACTAACACAGTAAGCAAATAAAAAAAATTTGAAAAAAAATTGTGTGTTGTTACCCTTGTTTGTATAATTATCTAAATGGAAATTTCTCATGGGCTTTAGTTTTGTTTTTAATTGGATAACCAACTAGCCATACTGTTAGTTTAATCCATTTTGTACTTTATGATCATTTTTTTGTCTGTTCTTTTGTATAAATCTTTTGTTTATTTTCATTTTATGGGTTTTATAGAATATCTATTCAACGTTAGGTATTTACACTACTGTATTTTTACAAGTGAATTTCTAAGCATGAAAAATGTTATTTAGATCAATATCCTTTTAAAAGGCTAACTAGAATTAATAAGATAATTATATTCAAGCTTTTCAAGTAACAAATGATATATCTAGAATACCAAAAACATGCAACGTTTTTAGGTTAGATTATCATTTTTTATTTATTTAGTTATTAGATCACTTAATATAAAAATAAATAAAAATAAACTTGTACATAATTTTAAAGCCCTTATCATCTATGTAAATAAAATCACTAATCTTATATATAAATCAAACTATTTTTATCAATAATTAATTTAAATATTCTATAAATAATATGATGTCCATCTTCAAGTAATTAAATCGGTCGACACATTGCTTACCGGTTTATTATTCAAAATTAAACAATTAAAATACACGCAACTCATCAAATTTACCATCCGCGAGTGACACATGGCCAATATCTGACCACAAGATGAGAAAACCATATCAGACTTCCCTGCTCTACGACATAAAACAGCTAACCAACAACATCAAATCATTTTCTACTAACATAATAAAAAACAAGATGTTTTCGAAAATGAATAAAGGAGAATTTCCTTCGAAATTAACTGCGAACTACGTCTACGCTCACATAATTTTCAACCCAAACAAGGTTCAAGGATAAATTCGAAAGCAATTATACACAATCCTATAAAAAATACCAACCAACAACTGCGAACTACGAATTGAGACTTTGATTTCTCACAAGAGGATACGTAGGCATACGACTAAAATCGTGGCGAGTTCCCCTAATAAAAGTTAAAAAAACCTATTTCTTAAAGATCGCGCTTTTAACCCTAGTATCCTTGTGAACGGGGTAGATGAAGAGTGCCTAACACCTTCCCTTCGTCTAAGAACGAGTCTAACAATCTAGAATCTCTAACTTATTTAGGGTTATCCTTTATATTCCTTTCTCAAAGATAAAAATTAAGGGTGGTGACTCTCATTTTAAAACCAGTTACAACACCTAGTTCGCTATTAACTAAGCTACTCAAGTCCACCCTCTCAAGGAAGACTTCGCCTTCTACAAGGACTTAATCTACTATAACCAAACTGATTACAGAACAATCCATAATAAGTCTGATAAACCTTATTCGCACCCCCAATAAATCCACCGATCCTTATTGTAAATTTACTCAAGTTATAGCAGGAGTCTTCTTGAGATCAAACCTTCATTCAGTCTCTCAAGGTATCATTCAACAACAGCTGAGTACTTTCAGTGTATTATAGATTTGCTTCTTGTAAGCAGATTACACAGACTTTTCAGTACAATGAAAAACACCTAAGTGTTCTGCTGCAAGATACGAGCAACATCTCCTTGCTTATTTACAAAACTATACACATATGATTTCTCTATAGAATTTCACAATGCTTTTGTGTAGTTTTGCTAAGCTGGATTTAATCCGATAGATTTGTCATTGTAGTGTTGATTCTTAGTTTTCTTCAACTTCCAAGTCTTCCTTTTATAGCTTGTAAAAGAGATCCATTGAAAGGGTAGAAAGGTAAATTGAAAATCCAGTTGTTAGTTCTCAATGATTATAATTATAATGAGAGTAGTCACAATCAAGTACAAAAGGACTGTACTTGTGCCACTCTATAAGAGTAGAGGTCACAGACACTTTATGTACCTTTTGTACACTATCACACTTTAACCATTTTAAATTTTTCTTCTTATCTTGAGAGGCTTCAGGTATTTGAATGTTGAACGTTGAAGCTTGTTTTAGAAGAACCTATCTTTAAGTCTTAGAACCTAAGTCTTCGATTCTTCAGAACTTGTCACACATAACCTTGTCTTCAGAGTCTTCAACACTTGGTTGTAAGAACTTGCTTTTCTTCAGATCATCAGAACTTATTCAGCAGAACCTCATCTTCATAATCTTCATAACTTGTAACACATAGAAGCAAAGATTTAGAAGGCATCCAAAGCTTAAGCAAAAATTCACGATCATAACCTCTTGTACTAACGTTCCTTAGACACGTTGCAGAAGATAGATTCAGAAACTTGACTTCAACTATAACACATGTCCACATGTTTTCTTTCATTAGTGTATGTTCAGAACCTGATGACGTCACACACATTGTACCAGAGTCTGGACATTATAGCAGTAGCTACACACTAGAACGAAACCATTAGTATATACAATTTTTCTCTAAGATAACATGTAAAGTTATCATCAAAATCTCAAGGCCAGATGTAGAAACATTTCTTGTTCTTACAGTGATCTGGCCTAACTTCCCTACCTCCTTGTCTGCTTCGGGATGGTAGAACTGGACATGGACATGCTGGGGAATTGCATGCTGAACATCACTTGGATTTATTCGGATGCCCCGAGTCTGCTTCATGCTGGGGAAATACACCTTGAACCGCTTGGGGATTAGGAGATGGACACAAACCTCTTCGATTTCCCCGAGTTTGGTTCATGCTAGAGATTATGTGATGGTATTTTATGGGGATTACGTGTTAAACAACACACATAACTCCTCGAGTGCCCCAAGTTTAGTCTACAAGGGAATTATGTGTCAAATACGTGTGTTGAGTAGTACCCCCGAGCCTGATCCATTGTTGGGGATTACACTTTGAACATCTGTAGGAGATGAGAAATAATTTGTCCATGTTGGCTAGGTCAAGGTAATTGTCATGGCGCTTTTAGCTTGATTTCTTCGACAATTGTCTTGCATGACAAAATTGCTTGAGCAGCTCTGCCAGTATAGAGAAAAACGCATATGTCTATAGGATCTCTGAAAGAATCTGGCATCGACTAAAAGACTGGAATATTTGTGCCACAATATGATATGAGGTAGTCTGCCCCAATGTCTTGGGTCACGAAATAAATCATCTCTGATGACGGATTCTTGGAGAGATTTGTTGAATCTTGACGTGATTGACCCAGGTTGAATGAATTCTGAATAGATTTCTCAACGTGATTACCCCTGATCGAAGCTTGAAGAGATTTATCGACATGATGGCCTCAGATTGACCATAGCTTGAGGAGATTTATTGATGTGATAACCTCAGATTCATATCGACTTTGAACAGATGCCATTTGCTTGACATAACCTTCATAGTTTTCCTTTTAAGGGTGCCCACTCATTGAAATAACTGGCTTTCAGAAAGGATCAAGTTTTTTAGCGATTGTTCATTATTTGATCTTCCTTGATGTGAAGTGTTTACTCACAAGTAAATGATGCTTTTTCGGAGGATGAAAATCCAAATGCAATGCTTATGCTAGCTTAAAAATCAAAGTTTATTAAAATGGTGTTATGACATTCAATGTTTGAATTATTTGTCATATCGATATCAACACAAATGATAAGAAAATTTATAGGAGTCAATTTTACCCGATTTTTTTATAGTAGGTGTTGTACCCCAATTTTTGCCCCTGAGATTCCTCTATCATCTCATATCAACTCAATCAGAACAAGATCACACTAGGTTTTTGCTCTTCTCCCTATCTTTAGGTTTTCTCATGAGGAATCACCAAGCACTTTGATTTGTATATTGTGATCATATTTGTTTTGTATTAATTAACTTTTAACTAACAAATACTATGAATTTTTTCTCTAAATGATAATGCTATAGGTGAGGGCCCAACACATTTCATCAGGTTGATAGGTTCATGAGTTTATTTCCACGCCTTCTTCAAAAAAGCTTCATTGAGATTCAAGCTTCATCATTGAAGATGCTTTAAAGTAATATCATGACAAGGTCTACTATGATTCATCATCCCTCAATTTATCAAAGAAAGTCAAAAGATGCAAGGGTTGATTGAAGAAGTTTGACCTAATTGGACAAGTTGATTTCTTGATCAAAAGTGCATAAATATCTCAATTATTAACATTTGTACATGGTTTTTGATTCTATGGTTTATTATTATCATCCTCAACAACTTCTATTCACATGGAAAAATTTATTGTGCAAGAAAGATTGTCAAAATTGAAAAAGGTTTCCAAGTCATTTTGGTGCTTTAGGAGCCAGGGCTTTGAACTTCTAAGGGCTATATCTTGTTCATCTTTTGAGATTTTTGGGTGATTCCAAATGTATGCTTCTCCTTAAAGGGTTATCAATTATTCACTTAAAGAGTTTCAAGAAAATTTGGTGTGGAAGATTTCTAATGATTGAGAAATATTACATGTCCTCTCGATAGGCCATCAAATTCCCTTATTGTTATACCCCAAAATTTTCCCTCTCATTTTATCAACATTTCTCATCACAAGGCTCTTGGAACTCAAGACCAGGCTAGAGTTTGCTCTACTCAAGACACCTCCTTGCACTATTGACCTAAATTAGGGTTTGAGTTTGCACAAGGATTTTTGGACCTTCAATTCCCAAATTGACTTTCATACTTCATGTTGGACTCATAAGTTTGTCCATACCAACTTTCAAGCCTTAAATCAAATTTTTGCCCAGTCAATTGGACAGTTGACCTAGAAATCAACTATTTTGGGGAAAAAGTCAACTGTGGCCAATTTACAGTCAAACCTCATGAACTTTGACCCACATCAACATTATGAACTCATATGAACCATTTGATCAAGTTTGTACCACAATTCCACAAGAAATTTGATCAGATCACCAAAAGGGCAAAATGGTCATTTTTAGGGTTTTGACTGTATAAAGGCAATTTTTGACTGTTTGACCTAGCCAGTGGCAAATCAAGTTCAACCATGGACTCAAGGACTCAATGAAATTATCTTGACCTATTCAACAAGTTCAAAAGATCTCAAATGCATAGGATTGACGGATGAATTTTTCAGTCAACTGATCAAAATTTGACTGTACACTGAAAAGTCAAACTTTGACTTTTTGGTCAAAATCAAGTGCCAAGGGTCATTTTTCATCAAGATGTGTCAAATATTGAAAATTGTTCATCAAGAAACCCAAAATTGCAAATTAGGGTTTGAAATTGAAAATTTTCATAACTTAGAAATTTTCTAAGTTATGAAATTTTCTTAATTTTTCCTAACTTTGCCCCACATTTTCACCAAGATGCAAATAGATTCAAACAAAACTTACAACATGAAAGTTGTATTCCATAACAAAGTCTACAACTTGGATTCACAAAGTTTTCTCAAAAGACGCTTGGATCTCAAGTTATGATTTTTGGAACAAGGGTCCCTAAAACTTTTAACTTAGAGAAATTTTGCCCTAGTTTAGGCAGGATTTTGACCCATCTTCTTGGCCATTTTTCACATAGTTCCACTTGGAGTCTCAAGTTTCATTTCAAAGATGGATTATAGTACATGTTTCAAGCTTTCCAAATTGTCCAAGAACTCCTCAAACACATTTGTGGTTAAGGAGAATCGAATGCTTGAAGTTGGCAAAAATTCACTTTGTAACCATGGCCAATACATGTTCATACAAGTTGCAAAATCTGACCAAACTAGCTTTGTACTTAATTACAGGTCTCTAAACCCTTTAACACTCAAAAATTGAATGCAAACACATTGGTTAGAGGCATTGTTCTGATCAAGGAAGCATTATACAAAGGATTAATCCATTTTTGGCATAAAGGTAGCATTGCCACTTTGATAAAGCATGCTTTATGTCAAGTTGCTTATCTTGAGCCAAGGACCCAATCTTTTGCAGCAAACAAAGTTCGCTAATATCAGGCAATTGGTACCAAATCTCAGCAGACCCTAAGCTAGATTGTACAAGCCTTTGCATTGTCAATTCTCACTTTTACTTCAAAAACAAGAAACCTTGCAAAAAGTCAAGAACTTACACATCTGATATATTCAACTAAAGCCAACATTCAAAACAAGTTTTGCACATCCCTTGGAGCCAGAAACACGATCCATTCATCCCTCAAACACCCTTGTGCATAAAAATCACATTTTCTTGCAAAATAGGGCAGGCCCTGTAGAATCATTTCCATTTTCACATCCACTCGTGTGTTTTGCTTGCAACCAGTTCCAATACCTTCCATTCAACTCACTCAAACTATCCCAAACCTCCATTGCCAACTATAACTCCATTTATAGTGTTCACCATTTTCATTTCAAGCTTGTGCGGGTTGACTTCTGGAGGCTGATTCAGGAACATTCAAAGTAAACTAGCTATTGGAAAAGACCAAGTGAAGTTCAGGCAAGCTACCAGGCACCTTAAAACTTGTTGAGAAGCTCTGCATTGTCCAACTCGAATCAAACTGAAACAGGTATTTTTCCAACTTCTATCTCTCTATTTAGGAACATTTAGCCTTAGGTTTGTGAATGAAATATGTAGTACTCATTGCCATGAAGTTGTACATATGCTCAGTTTTCATTTATATTAAGCGTGCTAAGAGAATTTCACCCATGAACATGCTGAAAAAACTAGGTCAAATTTTAGGGCCAGAGAAATTCTCTCTGGTCTTTGAGAGTTAGATTAAGTTGTTTATATGGTTAGAATCGTGGTTTGATGCTCTACAAGTTTCATGTTTTGAGTTTTGGCAAAAGATCACAAATGCAGGAGATACGAGTTTGTACACAGAAGGCGCGTGTTTTGTTTGAACGAAGGTTAAAGATGAAGTAGCTGGGTTGGGCCTGGCTACTTCTCACTTTTGACACCCCCCTCTTTTCTTTTTGCACCCCTGGCCCACTTTCTTGTATTTTTATTATTTTTGCATTTTAATTTCATTTCTGACTTTATTATTTTATTTCCAAACATAAAAAATGCTTAAAAAATATTTTCATAATTTTTTACATTTATTTGGTATTTATTTTAATTATTTCTAACATTAAAACATTTTTATATACTTTTATATTATTTGTTTAAATTGAAAAATAATGTAAATAATACTTTTATTTTTATTTCTTATTTTTTATTCACACTGAAAATATTTTCTTGAATATATTTTATTTTGTAAATGTTTTATTTTATTTTATACATACTTAATATATTTAATATATATATATATATATATATATATATATATATATATATATATATATATATATATATATATATATATATATATATATATTATATATATATATATATATATATATATATATATATATATATATATATATATATATATATATATATATATATATATATATATATAAATATATATATATATATATATATATATATATATATATATATATATATATATATATATATATATATATATATATATATATATATATATATATATATATATATATATATATATATATATATATATATATATATATATATATATATATATATATATATATATATATATATATATATATATATATATATATATATACTAAAAAACACATTTTTTTAAATATATTTCATTTTTGTACATATTAATATATTTTTGTATATAAATAATATATAATATTTATCTTCTTAAAAGAATTAGGGTTTACCCCTTTAATAAATAAAATTATACCTTTTTATTTATTTATTTATTTCTTTATATTTCTTTACATTAAAAATACTTTACATACATAAATAAATAAAAACTTCTTTTTTTGCATAATACATTTCATTTAATATTTATTTATCTTGTTTATTTAAATATTGTACATTTAAATATTGATGCATTTGAGATTCAATTTGGATGTAATAGTAACTAGGGTTTATATTTCTTGTCAAATACCCCCTTATTCAAAATTATACCCCCATCCCCATAATCATGTTGTAATAGCTTAGAATTTAAATTCTCGCATTTATACGCTTTCAATTATGCCATGATTAGAAAATTAGGGTTTGTATGCAAAAATCAAATTAATAAATAGTTTGACCTAATCAAAGACAAAAATGCATGAAAAAATAAACACAATGCACACTTACACCCCTAGGGTTACAATCCACTTGTTACCTTCAAAAATGGGTCATGGTATGCATGTTAAGTACTTTGGCAAAATAAAAGATCATAGTCCCTCGATGAAGCTATCTGAGTTGCCTAAACAAAATGATCAAGTCCCTCAAGAAAGTTGCCAAAAATACTTGACACAATTGCTATCATGGTCTATACGATGACCCGCGCATGTTCCGTTTAAACATCCTAACACAAGGTTGTTCACCAAATACAATGGTGAAGCAACACTGTTAAAAGGGTTAAAAACATAAGAAAGATCTTTGAGTAAAATAGGGTAGATAGCTCTTAGTTACTTGATCAAAAGCTTGCAAAACATCCTTGCTATTTTCAAACACACTTCACAACACAATTTCAAAATCCAACTTTCAAACATTGAATACTTTTCAAAAGACAAAAACATCTTTGTATACATTAAAACAAGAATCATTACAAAGGTTGCCACAACGATGGCCTCTTTTCAAAACATCTTTCAAAACCACACACAAAGCACCATTTCAAACAATTGAAAAGCACCATTTCAAACAATTGAAAAGCAAAGCAAGTGATCTTAACAATTAACTAAGAGCCCATGGATAACCATGGATGAAAAGGGTGCTTGCACCTTCCCTTTTCATAATCTACTCCCCGAACCCAAGAAAACATCTCAAAGGTCTTTCCTGTGCTTTTTGACCTTTCCTTAGGATAAAATAAAAAGTCGGTGGCGACTCTTGCTAAACCGAAACATTTGCAAACACAAAACGCAAAACCTCAAGTCAGTTCTCCCACCGTATCACAGAACTGGCAACTCCGCTGGGGAGAACTTTAAAAGTGGAGTAACCTTAGGGTTTAGATCACCTTTTGCATGCTTATCTTGATTTCTTTGATTGCTTTACATTTGGTTCTCTTGTTTGGGTTTGAATCCTCCACCCGGATTTTGGGAAACATTCATAGGTAAATAGCAATACGTTGTGGAAACTGTGCGGGGTATACCGACATGGTTGAAGCAATAGCTATATTAGTGCGACATATTTGTTAGTACCGGTAACTTTTGAGTCAATCAAAGAGAATACAGGGCCGCTGAGTGATGTCATGAAGCACTAATGAACTCTTAGAACCTTACTTGACCATCTTGGCCTTTTTTAGGGGTAGTGAGATGACCGGCTTTGGTGCAGTCCGAAGTTGGTAGATACTCGATTCTACACTCATTGATGGTTGTTTTCTTGGAATATTTTGGTCTCCAGTTAAGTGGCTAAACAAAAATAATGAACACAAAATAATCCAGTGATATTGAGCTCCTTAGAACCCGGTTACTATTTATAGGACAGGTTGAGCCAACTAACTTCAAGAGGGTACTCACCTATAAAACCTCATGCAAGCCTGAAACTAGGATCTTGTGTGACTTGCTTGTACATGTGTTTGTGCATACATCATGAACATCATAAAGCATCATATGCATCCACTAACCATTTCAAGGGTTTGGATCTTCATCTTTGTTCTTGTTTTGTAGGTCATGGAATCTCTTCGTAGGAAAACAATTCAAGTCAACCTTGTGAGAATCCCTCCTCAACTCAAGGAGCTTACTTCCAAGATTCCAGAGAATTCTCTCTTCAGTGAAAGACATGGTAGACTTCTCAACTTGGTCAACTCCAACATTGAAGAAGACATGGTGAAAGTTCTCTTCCATTTCTTTGACCCCCTACACCACTGTTTCACATTCCCTGATTACCAACTAGTACCTACTTTGGAGGAATTTTATCAACTCCTGAGGATTCCTATTCTTCATTAACTACCCTACAACGGTACGGAAAAATAACCAAAGCTTGAAGATGTTGCTTAAGCCTTACACTTGCAACTATCTGATATCAAAGGTCATTGGGAAACCAGAAGTGGTGTCAAGGGTTTCTTGGCAAAGTTTCTGTTTGAGAAGGCACAAGACTGCTGGAATTCTCTAGATCTACAAGCTTTTGAGGAGATTGTAGCACTTCTCATCTACGGGTTGGTCTTGTTCCCAAACCCTTATCAACTTATAGATGTGAATGCTGTCAAAATCTTCATGTCTCGGAATCCTGTGCCTACATTGCTTGGGGACATTCTACACTCATTTTACACACGAACAATGAGGAAAAGAGGTGTTCTCATGTTTTGTACTCCTCTCCTAGCAAGGTGGTTTATTTCCCACCTTCGACAATCAGTTTTGAAGAATGAGTAGGGTTTAAGGTGGTCACAATAATTGATGACCTTAACACATTCTGATGTTCATTGGTGTTCTCGGTCCAGAGAAAATGTCATCATCATTGATCGTTGTGGGGAATTCCCTAATGTCCCACTACTTGGCATTAGGGGAAGCATTACCTACAACCCCTGTTTAGCTCTAAGACAGTTTTGATATGCTCGGAGGGATGACCCTCATGACATGCTGATTCCTGACTTGGTTTTTGACTTCGACAATGATGCGCAAGGACTTCGACAAAGATTCATCAGAGTTTGGAGGATGCCCAACAAAGTGGATAGTAAGACACTGGGGATCAAGAATTCCATCCCCTTGAGCCTTATCTCGAGTGGGTACGAACCTGCACCCAGAATCTTATGATGTCATACCCTCACATTCTCCCCGTGATCAAAGAGCCTGTTATGGAAGGAGAGGTTCCATACACCCTCCTACATCCAGACATGCCGACATCATTGGAAGAATTGCAAAAGAGTTGGATCCAACTCAAGGAGGAACGAAATACTTTTGAAGCCAGCTTCTATGCCAGTGAGAAGAAGGTTTTAGAGCTTACCCGCTGACTTCATGAGGAGGAAACTCTCAACACTTACATCGCACCAAAGAGGATGCGCAATGTCTTTTTACATTAAGAATTTTGTAATATTTTGCCCATGGGGCACTTATGTACTAACAAATTTCTTCTTAATATGACGTGTGTTCTTTTTGTTTGCAACAAATTTGAATTTATGTATCCTTGAATGCATTACATGAATAACATATCATTCATCATATGCATAAACAGGTCTTCACACCAGGTTTCCTTATCTTTCTGTTGTTTATTTCAGCCAGATGGATTTGGAGCAGACGATTAAGGATCTGCAAGCGCATAACTCTCAATTCCAGCAACTCCTCATGACCTTAGCAAAGGGTCAAGAGGACCTTAAAGCACTATTGGAGAAAGATAAAGAGAAAAATAAGAAAAGGCTCGGTGTGGTCATTATGGGAAGAAGGTTTGAAAGCAATGCTAGAAAAGTTCTTGAATTCCCCTTGACGTCTGATGATGGGGCTGGTAAAGGAAAAGGAACTGCAATGCCTTATGAATATGAAGTTGAAGAAGAAGAAGGGGGAGAAGACGAAGATTACTCTGAACAGCAATATCCCCCGACAGATGATAAATTAAAAATCTTGAGGATCGGTTGGCAGCCATGGAGTTACAAAGGGTACCTGGTTTAGATTTCGAAGAACTAGGGCTGGTCGCTGGGATCGTTATTCCTCCCAAGTTTAAAGTTCCTACATTTGCTAAGTATGAAGGTTTGTCGTGTCCGAAGATGCATTTAAGATCCTACGTCCGAAAGATCCAACCCCACTCATCTGATAAGGATCTTTGGGTCCATTTTTTTCCAAGATAGTTTGTCAGGCACACAATTGGACTGGTTTTATCAACTCGAGAGATCGGAGGCTCATAACTGGGAAGACTTAGCTGCTGCTTTTTACTGACATTACCAATACAACGCTGATTTAGCGCCCACTCGTACTCAACTATAGAGTATGGGTATGGATTTTGTTGTACCCCAAAATTTGCCCTCCCTTTTTCACAAGAAATCATAACCCTAGGGTTTTCTCTGGTTTTTGAGATTGGCTCAAGAATCGGTCAAACAGACTTTTCTTTATCAGTCAATCCAGAATTAGGGTCTTCTCTGATTTTTGAAGATTGGCTCAGGAATTGATCAAGCATACTTTTCTTTGGCAAGAAATCTGGAATTAGGGTTTTCGCTCGCATTTATCAGAAGGAACTGAATCCTAAAAAATTCAGTTAATTGTTACGTTGTTTTCACGCTTGTTCAAGTTTACTGGTTGTTTCTCAAGGCCTGATTATCTGGGATAAAAGTTGAGACTTTTGTTTGGAACATTAAGGCATCTGCTTGATTAAGTGGAGTGAAAGGTTTACCGTTTATTGGAATGCTTTGTTTGTTTAACTGTACAATGTGTGTGTTAATTGGAATACCATGCGTATTGTGAGTAATGCAAGGTTACGAGACTGCAAAGTTTGTTGATTATTTATTTTATCTGAATTAAAATTATTGGGATACAGTTCCAATTATTTTGATTTAAAAGTCTTAAATAATTAAATAAACAATGCAAGGAAAGATTGGAAGATATTTAACAAAGACTTTTTTTTTATTCGTTTCAAATGTTGTTACAAAATTTATCTGAATATTGTAAATTTACAACTTACAGTATTTACAATAATATTTGTTTACAATAAATGAAAAAAATAAATCTAAGCCTAATCTCCTAAGATCTTTGGCTTCTACTGCTTCCTCTATTTGCCCAGGATGCATTCACCTGAAAAAGAAGAAAGAAAAGAAAATTAGCACAAGAATATTCAAATGAAAAGAAAGAAAAAAAGTCATCATTAAAATTGGTCGTCTGGAATCAGATTGCTTATTTTCGTCACGCTTTATTTTTCTCTCTGCAAATCACAAGAAGATTTCTCTTCTTGGTTCACAAAGAGAAAATTAAAATATAAATTGAAAAAAAAATGCAAGCATGCTGAGTTACAAACTGTCTAACCAAGCAAACCAAACATGGCAGCCAAACCAAACTGAGTCACAAATTCAAAGGGACAAACAGGCGCCAAAACTGCCAAGGTACAAGTCAAACAAATGTATAATACAGCAGCAAGCAAAGTCCCATATTCAGCTACAGAACAAATTTCCCAAAACCAAGTTACAAGACAAATTGGATAAATATGGTAATGCAGCATGGAAACAGAAATACAGCAGGCAAAAGCAAGACAGCAAGAGGTAATTCACTTGACAAGTCAAAACTTGTCAAAAGGCTTTCATCATTTTCTAGACAGCCAACTTTTCAGAATTAAAATAATAAGCCAAAATGCTTATGAGAGAGAGAGAGAGGACCTGAAGTGAGAAGTTTTGCAGTTTGGCTAAGGCGGGTTGTCAAAGACAGTAAAGAAAACAAAAAAGATATAAAGAGAAGAGACTGTATAACAGTCCAGGAGAGAGAGAAATATTGAGCAAGCTGCAAACTACAAACTTGTTTTGCCAAACCTGCACAAGATATCAAACCACAAACCTGCTCATACCAAACCAGTCAAAAATCCAAACACCAAAACCCCTGCATAAACTGCAAAATCAAACAGCTCAAACCTGTTTGCAAAAACTACAAACGCACAAGCCAAACTCAACAGCCTGCATCTCAAAACCAAAACAAGTTTGCAAGCTACACAAGAAACATCAAGCTTGCCAAACCTGCTAGCCCAAACCTGCCTGCTCAACAAACAGAAACAGAACAAAGGCCAAACCTACCAACCCAAACCTGCTAACTCACAGTTGCAAACCTGCCTGCTCAACAAACCAAACTACACAACTAATCAAACTTGCATAAACAGCCTGCCCAACTACAAATAAAATAAGCTCAACAAGCCTGAAATACCAACTGAAAATCAAATAGCAAAACTGCAACTTACTCAAATATGTCCAAACTATAGATTCAAGCCAAGCTGGCCAAAACAACAAAGAACCAACCAGAGTTTCAGAGGTTTATCAATCATCATTAACATACAAAAAAGAGGAAGAGTTTTAGAAGAAAATAACATAGGGTTTCAGAATTCTCTCATCATCAACAAAATCAATCAAGCAAATTTTCAGATTTTCTTTTTTATCATCATTAACAAATCAAGAGGAGAAAGGAAGAGCTTGCAGAACAAACTAACAACAGTTCTAGTTTTCAGATCCATCATCATCAAACATCAAATAACCCACAAGGAGAGAGGAAGAGTTTTATAAGGAAGTAAAACAATATAGAGTTTCAGAATATCAAGCTCAGTCCAAACAAGAAGTTTTCAGAAATATTCATCATCAACGAAAATAGAAGCAAGCCATTTTTCAGATCCATCATCATCATCAAACAAATCACAAGAACAACAAAAAATACCAGAAGCCAAAGCGCGACCGTCATCATTTCGTCTTTCACCTCCGGCCACTAAGAGCGCCGCCGGTCCAACCCTTTTTTCCTCTCCATCCATTTTCCAGAAACCAATCTCCTAGGTACGATTTTTCTTCCCAGACTTAACTGCATCTTAGACAGAATAACCATGGATTAAAAGATGAAACAAGAATACAAGCAATCAATAAACAAGCATGCAAACTATAAAAACCCTAAGAATCAAAACAAGATAAAAACTGTACCGATCAAACAATTGCCTTGGACCATCGTGAAGAGAAGAGGGCTAGGGTGGCGCTCTGGCAACCTGGAGATATGAGGAATGATCAGCGTTATGGCCTGAGAAGAGACGAGAGAAACAGAGAAGAAGAGAAGGAGGCGCCGCTGTGGCCAAAGCTTGTAAACCCTATTTCTTAGAATACAACATTAACCCTAACAAAATTGTACAACACCACTTGGGCCTGACCCGCTCCCAGACTGCCTTAAGCCCACAACATTTTTCAGCGCATACCCCCCTTCTTATCCTAATCCTTGTCCTTCTTCATTTTCTTATTTGGGCCATAATCCTAAGCCCATTTTTTTAAAACTAACACTTTTTAATTAATTTCACTTAAACTAATTTATTTTCTTTCTTTTAGTTGATAAAAATATCAATTAAATTTTGTTTTACTTTCTTTTAAACTAATTTTGTTTTTCTTTATTAATCTTGTTTAATATAATAAAAATACAAAAAAAAAAGAATAGTTAGTTTGATTTAATCAATTTTGTTTTTCTTTAACCTTTTTTGATTAATAAAATACAAGAATAATCTCAAGCATTAATTTAGGCAATTAATCTTTTCTTTACACAAAATTCCTAAAAATACAAAAATAATAATAACACTTAATCCTCACTAGGTTAAATTTTTGTTTGTTCATTTGTAAATAACACATACATCTCATAATACTTTTGATTCTCTTTATTTTTATGTTTTGTTACAATTTGTTAATATTTGAATTGCGTCGATTCGATTTGGTTGTAACCCATAATATTTGGGACATTATTATTCTTGAGAGACTCATCCCCATTTGTAAATAATTTGTACCCCCATCCCCGGATACTCTTTTGTAATAGCTTAGAATTTAATTCTCGCACTTTATGCTTTTAAATTATGCCATGATTAGAGATTAGGTTTTGTATGGAAAGATCAAAAATCAATCGCTAGATAACCTAATACAAGATAAATGCATGAAAATCAATACACAATTCACACTTAGACCTCTAGGGTAACCTCGCTTGTTGCCTCGGAAAATGCAATCATGTCCCTCGAGTATGAGACACTTTAGCAAGTACCCCTTTGATAAACAAAGATCGTAGTCCCTCGAAGACCCTCGATGTTGCCTTCGATAAAATGATCTCGTCCCTTACAAAACTGCTAGAGCGTCTCACAAGTTGCTTTCAATGATTGTATGCGATGACTCGCGCCTGTCCCGTTTAACATCCTAACACAAGGTTGTTCACCAAATACAATGGTGAAATAACACTGTCAAAAGGATTGAAAACATAAGAAAGATCTTTGAGTAAAATAGGGTAGACAACTCTTAGTTACTTGATCAAAAGCTTGCAAAACATCCTTGCCATTTTCAAACATACCTCACAAACACAATTTCAAAACAACTTTCAAAACAATGAAATATATTTTCAAAAAGACACACACCTTTGTATATGTTCGAACAAGAATCATTACAAAGGTTGCCTAGACAAGGCTTCTTTTTCAAAGCATTTTTTAAAACCACACACACAAAGCACCATTTTAAACAATTGAAAAGCAAAGGCAAGTGATCTAAAATAAGTAACTAAGAGCCCATGGAAAACTATGGATGAAAAGGGTGCTAGCACCTTCCCTTTTCATAATCTACCCCCCGAACCCAAGAAAACATCTCAAAGGTCTTTCCTGTGCTTTTTGACCTTTCCTTTGGATAAAATAAAAAGTCGGTGGCGACTCTTGCTAAACCGAACAAATGCAAACACAAACGAAAAACCTCAAGTCAGTTCTCCCACCGTATCACAGAACTGGCGACTCTGCTGGGGAGTACACTATAAAAGTGGGGTTACCTTAGGGTTTAGATCACCTTTACATGCTTACCTTGATTGCTTTGATTGCTTTACTTTTTGGTTCCTTGCTTGGGTTTGTTTTAAATCCTCCACCCGAATTTGGGGACACCTTTCAGGTAAGTAGCAATAAACTGTGAGGGAACTGTGCGGGGTATACCGACATGGTTGAAGCAATGGCTACGTTAGTGCGACATATGTGTGGGTACCGGTAGCCTTTGAGTCAATCAAAGAGAATACGGGACCGATGAGTGATGTCATGAAGCACTAACGAAGTCTTAGAACCTTACTTGACCATCTTGGCCTTTTTAGGGGTAGTGAGGTGACCGGCTTTGGTGCAGTCCGAAGTTGGTAGACACTCGATACTACACTCATTGAGGATTGTTTTCTTGGAATATTTTGGTCGCCAATTAAGTGGCTAAACCAAAACAATGAACACAGAAAATAATCCAGTGATATTGAGCTCCTTAGAACCCGGTTTCTATTTATAGGACAGGTTGAGCCAACTAACTTCAAAGAGGGCACTTACCTACAAACCCCATACAAGCCTAAACCTAAGGACTTGTCTGCTTTGTGTGAATGTGATTGTCCGTATATACACTTGCTTACTTTTGCATACCTGTACATAACATCATAACATCATACCATAGCATTTTCAATAACCATTTCAAGGATCTCGAGGGTCTTTGATGCAGGGTCACGTTGAACCAGACATCTACCAAGGGGCAAGAGAATTCATTTTCCTCTAAACAAACGTCATCAAAAGATCAAGTACAACGACTTGAATCAAGGGCTATGACCCACTTGACATGGTGAGCTTGATTCTCGTGGAAAGACATCCACCAATACAAAGTTCTCCAATCAAAGATGTTGATCGAAGTTCAATCTCTAACATTTTCTTGTGTTTACCCCGTGAGATCCTTGAAAACATGCATCCACATCATGACAGGTTTTCCCTTTCAGGTTTCCTTATTCTCCTACTGTTTATTTCAGTAGAGATGGATCTAGAGAGGACTATCGAAGATATCCAAGCTCAAAACGCTCAACTTCAAGAAATGTTCTTGAACCTGTCCCAGGGGCAAGAAGAGGTGAAAGCTCTCCTCACAAGGGGCATGGTCCTAGGGAATCCAGGCGGCATCAGGAATGATAAGTTGGAAGGGCTACAGATTGAGTTGGCAACAATGAAGATCCAGATGATGGGACAACTTGTAGGCCAGATGGCTCTCATTCAAGACCTGGCTCAAAGACAAGAAGAGCTCAAGGTTCTCGTTAACAAACTGCTTCAAGATAACCAAGTGGGGCAAACAACTAGGGTTGAAGATAAAGTTATCATTCAACCTCCATTGAGACAAGAAGACAAGGGAAAGGCTCCCCAGCTTGCCTCAGGGTCACAAGCCTAACAACAACCTCGCCAGCGTCAACGGGGTAATCGGCGTAAGCAAAATACATCTGGAAGACATTTCACTGAGACTGACATACCATCATCTCTAATACTGAAACGCTTGTTGGAGGTCAATCTGATTGCTTTAAAGGATCCTCTTCGGATTCCCAATACCTCTGCTCCTGGATATCACCCCGACGCATTTTGTGTATACCACTCCTATAGTCCTGGACATGACACCGACGAATGCTGGGCTTTGAAAAACAAGATCCAAGACTTGATTGACAGAGGAGTGCTAGAATTCATGCCGGATGGCGAGATGAAAATATTCCGCTAAGGGTTCTCCACCTAAAATGACAAAGTTCGAACTAAAAGACTTTTGTTTCATTTGAATTTTCAAGTTGTAATTTCTTTTATTATTCAAACAATTATCTGTTGATGTCAAACTCTGTTTCATTAATGCATTGCATATGTTTGTCTTGAATTCATCCATTCGTTTTCACTATTCTTGAACTATGCTTTCTACTTTCTTTATGACATTTAACTCTTGTTTAAAAAGTTACAAGTCTTTAGATGGAGGATGACGAAACAATGCCATAATCTCATACAATATGTTTTTGAACAGACCTTGCTGACGATGTACATGCGTTTCTTTCAAATCCTAAACACTGGAGTTATAAGGAAGGTAATCCCTAGTCAACCCCTTCGAGCTAAAGAAGTAGAAGTTTTCTGTTTTAAACACAAATTGGAACCTTTAAACCTGGGGCAGGGTAGTCTCTCAATTAATTCAAAACATGCACATTGAAGTCGCAAACTCTCAGTTCATAATACAACGAATGACATCAAAAACATTCCTTTGGAACCAAAAGACAGTGATGGTTCCTTATCTCATAGGCAGTCATTATCTCTCAAAAAATAAAAGCCCACTGAGTCAAAACCTACAAAGGAGGCTTAAAAAAGCTGGGGCATCCCGCTGACTGTAATCTCAAAAACAAGAACAGTCAGGAAAAAGTTAGGGATAATGAATCAAAAGAAAGAGGTCGTTATAAATCCTCAACAAAATGAAAAATGTTGCAAAAATGACTGCCTTCCCATAAAATTCAACTTGTGTGGACCATCACCAAAACGTCGTTCCAAACTCGAATAAGAGTTTGACGCACAATTAACTGAGTTTAGGATTGAAGAACATCATGAAGAACGGGTGGGTACAAATGTACTTTGAGCCTTTATCCTTTGTTTCTTAAACCGTGAACCAGGCCACGTTACAACCCTTCAAAAGTCCTAATTGAAGCATGAGTTAGTTTGAAAGCATACTGTTACAAAAGGTATCCTGACTCCTGTAAGGCTTTTCTCTAAATCTTGTGTTGAATTTGTCTTATAAAAAGTTTTCTGCTAAAAAACGCATTTTTCAAAACTTCGAGACAAGCACAAATTTTTCATTATTTGAATATCGTTGTTTGCACATGGCTCTTTGTTTGACAGCGAAGAAATTCATACAGTGAATGTTCAGATGGACGAAAACTCTCTCAGTGAATAAAATCACTTCAAGTGGGATGACACTCCCGTTGCAAAAATCTCCCATCAACAAAAGGGGGCCTGATATGACATTGTCCAGTAAACCTGGGGCAGTCCAGTCAAGATTTCAACAAAGTCCAGTAAACCTGGGGCAGCCCAATCAAGATTTCAAAAAAAATTTTTTCTCAATTACAGATGAACCTGGGGAAAGTCTCCATCACCATCACTTGGGGCAGTTAAAACATCAATCTCATCAAAGGGTTACGTACAGTCTAAGTTTCCTGGCAGTGCCACAAGCATTTGATACTAGGGGCAGTGACGAATCTCTCTGAAATCTGTCTGAAAAGAAATTCAAGCGTCCTCAAGAAGTTCATCACCTCTCTAACAGACCAGTAGTCATGGGTTTATTTCCCTAACATTTGTCAAGAATTTATTCTCCGAAACAAATTACATTTCAATAACATTCATAACATACTCAGATTTATCAGCAGGTAAAGATTCCTTCATCACCTGTTGGAAGTTACGGTCGTCAAAGATTCCTTTATCACCTGTTGGAAGTTACGGTCGTCAAAGATTCCTTCATCACCTGTTGGAAGTTACGGTCGTCAAAGATTCCTTCATCACCTGTTGGAAGTTACGGTCGTCAAAGATTCCTCCATCACCTGTTACAGTCGTCAAAGATTCCTTCATCACCTGTTGGAAGTTACGGTCGTCAAAGATTCCTTCATCACCTGTTGGAAGTTACGATCGTCGAAGATTCCTTCATCACCTGTTGGAAGTTACGGTTGTCGAAGATTCCTTCATCACCTGTCAGAAGTTACGGTCATCGAAGATTCCTTTATCGCCTGTTGGAGTTACAGTCGTCAAAGTTTCGCCATCATCCGGTTGAATCAAAGTTAATCCAAGACCCTCTCTGTTTTGGTCAGATCGACACTAAGATCTCCCTATTTTCTTATGCCAGTGGAAGATATTCCGGGTTTTTGATATTTCCGAAAAATCTCTCAGCGATTTATTCTGATTATCTTCACTACCAGAGATGAAGAATCCAACTCTTTTCTCCTTCATCAGCTCGGGATTTATTTTCCCCAGCGAAAGGTCGTCTCGAAAAACATTACACCTCCGTGCATCAGGACATCATGCAACGTGACCTCATTTATTTTGAGAACATTATTGTTTGATATATGCCACTAACCTTTGCCTTTCAGGAAAGGTACAATCAAATTCAAGCGATAAACCTTTTACTTCAGTTGAATTACGGACGAGTTCCTAAAATCTCAACAGAAACAACCCACCTACAGAATAATGGACAAATGAAGCTCCTAAAATTCAGTTTCTCTCAAGAATGGAGATTCTCATCCTTGAAACCTCAGAAGATTGGTATACTCCCAAGCTCCTGATACCCTTAACAGAATGAGGATTCTCATCCTTGAAACCTCAGAAGATTGGCATACTCCCAACCTCCTGATATTCCCGGCAGAATGAAGATTCTCATTCTCAAAGTGGTATATAACCTGAATTTCTGATATTCCCGACAGAATGAAGATTCTCATTCTCAAAGTGGTATACAACTTGAGTTCTTGATATTCCCGACAGAATGAAGATTCTCATTCTCAAGGTGGCATACGACTTGACTTCTGAACTTCTTCCAAACAGGAATAAGCCCCTCCAACAGGATAGCTACTCTTCAACAGTATGGCTATTCCCCACAGAGTTCTTACTCCCCAACAAAATCAAGATTCTCGTCCTTGATTCTCCAGAGTTTTCTTTACTCTCAACATGAATTTGTCAGAATTTTTAAATCCTCTGCAGATCGAAGATTCTCGTTCTCGGCTCCTCAGTACAAATTCCCCCAAGCAGAATGAAGACTCTCATTCTCAATTCCTCACAGAGTTTTCAGATATTCCCCAACGGAGTTCTCCTCAAACGACAAAACAAGAATCCCCAGTAGATTGGCCTACAACCCAAACTCCTGACTTTCCCCAGTGTTGTACCCCAAAATTTTCCCTCCCATATTCTTCAAGATTTGGCAAGATCAATCTCTAGATAATTCAAAATCTCTCAAAGGTTGCATAGTCCAATTGCCTCCTAACACAGTCAAAATTAGGGTTTTGGTTCTTGCAAAGAAGTTGAGGTTGTCAAGGGTCCAAACAAGTCCCACATGCCTATATACATTGTCAAGCATCCATATGTCAAGTTTCAAGACTCACAGCATCAAATTGCATAGTCAAAAACCCTAATTGCTCCACAGTCAACTGTAGGGGCAAAATGGTCATTTGACAGTCAAAAGTCAAATTTTTTGGTCAACATCTTATTTTGAAGCCACAAACATCATTTGATCAATTCTTGATCATGATTCTCAAAGCATGGCTCAAAAAGTCTCAAGATGCAAAAGTTTCTATTTTTGGACAGCTGAAAAGTCAACTGCAAATTAACCAAGGCATAACTTCCTCATGGTTTATCAGAAAAATCCCATCCAAAGCTCATTTTGAAGGGAATGACATTTCCTACAACTAATCTTCACACTCCAAGTCCAAGGAATGCTATCACAAAAAGTTATCAATTTAAACATTATAGGTCATTTTCAAAAGTCAACAAAAAGGAACTTTAAGTCAAAGACCATAACTTGATATTGGTAAATCAAAATGACATGGGACCAAAGGAATTGGTTAGAGGACTTCAAGACCTTTCCAAAATGTCCAAGAACATGTTCATAGCTTCAAAATTGAGCAAGATATGCATTGGAGAAGTTGGGAAATTTTTGGGAATTTTGAAAAGTCAACTTTGCCTAAAACACTTCAAATTTGCTAATGGGCCTCAAATTCTTCTTTGAATCATTACACAAAGCCTATGCACGACCCATTGAGCTTAAAAGGATTTATTTTATTTTTTTTAATTAATTAATTGAATTTTTATTCTTATTAATTCATTTAATTAGTTTTAATTGTAGAAAAATATCAAATAATGCTTTTTCAAATCTTTTTATGCAGCAAATATACTCCAAATATGCTAAAGATTTCGTGCATCATCCAAGGGGACAAGATCATACATATTTGGCAAGATTTTCATGGAAAAAAGATTGGAAATACATAATTGAAAATCAAAGATATGAAACATTATTGCAATGGATTCATGGGCTTTATTTTGACCTAATTTGCATCACATACATATGCAAGACCTAACCTAATTCAGGAAGACACGAAAAAGCTGCTCATGCTCCATAACCAAGTTGCAAAAAACTCAAGATTTTTGGAAAACTGAAATCATAGTGGCAGGACGTTTCAAAGCATAAAAAGTATTCCAACACGTTGTTGGACCTTCCAGGAGTCTTTTGGCATCAAGAATCAGTCCAAACGCGCAAAGAATCATAGAACATAAGCCATACGGTTTGCCACATTTTCTTGAATTCCATATCATGATTCATGCGCATTTGATACATATTATTGGTTGTTTTGTATTCACAGGAACCTTCTGAAGCTAATGATATGATTCAATTGCATTATAAGGCTTTGTATCGTGATTTGCCATTAACTTGTTTTAGGGTTTCAGAGCTCAAAAATTGGGGCTTTGCATATGCTGTAAAATTGGACTATCAAACCAGTATAGACAAATTCCTTGCAACGAGACGAATCGATTGAAACCCTCGCGCCCAATTTATATAAGCTGTAGGCGTAATCGCTATTTTCACTATTTCACTTAGTGGGGGTTTAAAACCCCCGCTACTTGTTTTATATTTACAGGAAAAAGATGAAGAAGAAGCATGCGTGTCAAGGCGTGATAGGAGCATTCAAATATCTGGCGCGCCTTTTTGTTTTATACCATTAACCATTGTTTTTTTATATATTATATTTTCTATCCATTATGTATACAAACAAACGCAATAGCTCAGCTGGTTGGCAACGTGTCCCTCAAGCGTTGGGACCTGGGTTCGATTCCCAGGTCCCCCCACATAATTCATGACTTTTGTTTTAATGTCTTCCAGTGCCACGCTTCATTCAATGGCCTACCATGAGTCTCATGCCTGTGCTTGCCAAGTGGCCAGGAGATCCCATCCAATGGTCAGAAGGTGAATTCCATGGTACACTGCAGTCAACCAACGTGCACACAAGCATGGAAAGTCAAACGAGCCTTGGCTAAGTGGGCCTGAATTACTTCCAAACACCTCCATTCTGGGCCTGATACCCCCTTTTGGTTTGCATCTTTTTATTTTATTTTATTTGATTTTCTTTTCTAATTCCTTTTAATGTTTTAATTGTTTTTTTACCATAAAATAATTTTCATAATAAAAAATCAGAAACCAAAAATTGTAAAATATGTTTAATTATATTTAATTTCACCATTAAAATATTTTTGTAAATAAATAACTAACAATTAACTTAGTTAATTTAGGTTTTAATTCAATATTTTCTTAATAAATAAAATACATAGAATTAGGTTTTGACATTTTATCTTTTTCTTAATTAATTTTTCCTCATTATTTATTATTATTATTAATTATTATTTTTTTAAATAAACATGTAAATTAATTAGTAAATTAGGTTAACTTTAATATCTTCATTAATAATCAAAAATAATTTAGAATTAGGGTTTCCATTTAATTTTAATTTTCTTTATTTTCATAAATACAAAAACATAAAAAAACATTCCCTTTTCTTTCTTTGAATAATTAATTAGACTTTAATTTCACTTAATTTCAAGCAAAGGGTCAAAACCCTCGGACGTTCAATTTTAATTTCTATTTCACGCATTATTTTCTTTTTGAATTATTATGTAACTGCTTTCTGGATGTAATAGTAATTAGGTTTACCGCATTTATTTACTTTCTGCACTTTTATCAAAAACGGGTCTTTGTACTTTGGCGATGTATAGACCCGCGCCTTGTATTAGCGTAGCTTTTATCTTTCCGTTTTTTAATTTTCCGCACTCTTAAATTCTAACTTTGTATGAAAGAATGTATGCTAATTAAAAACAAGCGTAGCTCACAATGCCATGATCAAGGATAAACTTAACATGAAAACAACACACAAATACACACACCACTCCTAGGGTACGCCTCACCCGTTGCCTTCGAAACGTGGTCGTCAAGTATAGGACGTTTTAGTAGTCCTTATGTCCATGATCCAGTTGCCTCAAAACAGTTGCCTCGGAACAGTTGCCTCGAAACGGTTGCCTCGGATTAAAAAAGAATCAAGTACATAAGGGTAGCTTCTAAGGTGTCCTAACTGTTGCTTCGGTGACCACACTGTCCCTAAACTCGAATTGACCCGAACACCTCCAACGGTGGTGCTACCTACCTCTCAATGGTGGGATGGCACTACCTAAAGGACTTCTACACAGCATAATTCCTTAGGGTAGGTAGATGACTCGTGGATACTTGCTCTCTAAAAAAACAAATCAAAAACTTTTCACACTGACACTTTCAAAAGCTTTCAAAACAATTTTTCAAACACTCTTGAGGACTGATACAAGAGTTATTCAGAAATCTTTCAATGAAACTTTTTCAAACCCACTCACAATTGAAAAGCAAACATTTTGAAAACATAAAGAGCAAGTATCTAAGAGCCCGTGGATAACCACAGATAGAAAGGGTGCTAACACCTTCCCTTTCTATAATCTACCTCCCGAACCGAGAAACAATCTCATAAGGAATTTTGCTGTGCTTTTGTCCTTTCCTTGTTGGAGAAAATAAAAGACGGTGGCGACTCTTGCTTCCGCGAAATTTCGCGAACCAGCGTTAAACAGTCAATTCTAAATCCACCGATCACAGAACTGGCGACTCTGCTAGGGATACTTAAAGTGAGGTGTACCTTAGGATAACTCATACTTGTGTTTTCAATTGTCTGAATTGTTTGCTTTATTATTGTGGGTACTGTCTTGGGAGTTCTATAGATCCGAACCCGGATCTGGGGGATACCTTCTTAGAAAGTAGAAACAAGACTGTGAGGGAACTGTGCGGGGTATACCGACACGGTTGAAGCAGTCTGCTACGTTGATGTGGCACTTTGGTGAGTACCGGTAACCCTTGAGTCAAGTCAAGGAGAGTACGGGGCCGCCGCGTGGTGTCGTGAAGCATCAACTGACCTTAGGAACCTTAATTGAACCATCCTGGCCTCTTTAGGGTAGTGAGATAACTGGCTTTGGTGCAGTCCGAAGTTGGTTGATACTCGATACTACACTCAATTGAGGGTTGTTTTCTTGGAATATTTCGGTCGCCAGTTCAGTGGCTAAATCGAAACAATGAACACAGAAAACAATCCAATGATATTGAGATCCTTAGAACCCGGTTACTTCTGATAGGACAGGTTTTGAGCCCACCAACCTCAAGAGGGTAATACCTAGACCCCATGCTGGCCTAAACTCTAAGGGCTCTTTGTGTGACTTGTGTGCCTTCGAACTTGACTATGTGCATGCTTGTTATCTGACACTTGAGTTTCTTGCGGGTTTTGTTTATAGTCCTTAATCTGGACTCATAACAGGGTTTACTTACATTACCCCACGCATAGCATAACATCATACCATCATACCATTTCATACATCTCGCATAAGGACTAACCCATTTCAAGGATATCAAGGGTTTGTGATGCAGGTCATGATGAACCAACTGTCTAACAAGGGGCAAAGGGGATTTATTTTCCTCTAGCCAAGGTTAATAACTTGAGTCAGGGGCTATGACCCACTCGATATGGTGAGCCTTGACTCTTGAAGAAGGACTCTCAACAACATGAAGTTCCTTCCATCAAGCTACAAAATTCAAACTCTAACAATTTTTCTTGTTTACCCCGCGAGATCTTTGAAAACATTGCATGCATATCATACATATCATTGCATTACAGGTACCACTGTTTACAGGTCACTTACCTTCTTTGCTGTTTATTTCAGCAGTCTCATCATGAATCCTGAATCATCTACTGAGCAATCCATCAAGGCCCTCCACGCTCAGAACGCCCAGTTCCAGGAGTTGATTAAGAATCTAGCCCAGGGTCAACAGGATTTGAAGACTCTGCTCTCGAAGAAGAAGAAGAAGAGAACGGTGTTGTTCAACCCGAGACACAAATTTGGGAATGGATCACTAAATGAAGTTGAGCAGACTACCCCATCTGTTGGAAAGGACAGCCCCCATGAGAGACAGGTTCCTAGTCCAGTAGTCTCCGAAGACGAGACAAATTTCAATGATGAACAGTACCCTCCAGCTGAGGACAGGTATAAACAGTTGGAAGACCGACTAAGTGCTATGGAGTTACAAAAAGTGCCCGGCCTGGACTTCGATGATCTAGGTCTGTCTTCTGGGGTAGTGATCCCGCACAAATTCAAGGCACCTGCCTTTGCAAAGTACGACGGGGCATCTTGTCCTAAGCTGCATCTCAGGTCTTACATAAGGAGGATCCAGCCCTACACGGCTGACAAGAATTTGTGGATTCACTTCTTTCAGGATAGTCTGTCAGGAACTCAACGCGACTGGTTCTATCAACTGAATGGAGCCAACATCCGCAGCTGGAAGGACTTGGCCACTGCATTCTACAAGTACCAGTACAATGCCGACCTTGCTCCCACGCGCACTCATCTTCAGGGAATGTCTATGGGTGTAGGCGAAGGTTTCAAACAATATGCGCAAAAGTGGAGAGACCTTGCTGGAAGGGTGCAGCCACCTCTAACCGACCGTGAGCTTGTGGACATGTTCTTGGGGACCCTGGCTGGACCTTTCTTCAACCATCTGATTGGGAATTCTTCTGCCGGGTTTACAGATCTGATCTTGACTGGGGAAATAATTGAAGCTGGTATCAAGGCAGGGAAGATTCAAGAGGCCGCACCTTCTGATACCCACAAAAAGCCTTACATGGGGAAGAAAGAATCTAATGCTGCATACAGCCAAAAGAGTCGTCGTGACCAACATGCAGGGGCAGTCATGATCTCTGGTTCTGCACCACGCCGACAACCACAAAAGGGAAATCAGCGAAGGCCGAACGAGCCTAAAAGACAATTCACCAACATCAACATGCCGTTGTCACAAGCATTGCAACATATGTTGAACATGAATCTGATTGCGGTGATCAACCCTCCTGCAAATCCCAAGACCTCCTCTCCAAACTACAACCCAGAAGCGAGGTGCGCTTATCATTCTGATAGCCCGGGGCACGATACTGAGGATTGTTGGGCGTTAAAATACAAGATCCAGAACATGATCGACGCTAAGGAGATCGAATTCGAGCCTGCTGAGACTCCTAATGTGATCACTGCTCCCTTGCCAAAACATGGTTAGGATTGAAAAACTTTTGTTCATTCGAATGTTCAAGTTATAATTTTCTTTTGATTGTTCAAACGATTATCATGTCAAATGCTGTTATTTCATTGATGCATCGCATATGTCTGTTTTTGAATCAATATATTCGCATTCGCTATATTCAAACTGCTTTCATTTTTTGATGTCAACTCTCAATTAATAATTCTAAGCCTCTTGAGGGAGGATGACGAAAACGATACCACGACATTTACAGTATGCTTTTGAACGAACCCCGCTGATGAGGTACAGGCATTGTTTCAAATCCTAAACAGTGGAGTTATAAGGAAGATAATCCCTCGTCAACCCTTTTGAGCCAAAGAAGTAGGAGTTTTTCTTTTCAAAAATTAAAACCCTTAAATATAACCTGGGGCAGGGTAGTTTTCTTAGTTGATCCAAGTGCTTAACGAATGGCACCAAAGGAGTTCTTACAAAACAAAAGACAGTGATGGTTCCGAATAATCATAAAGACAGACAGTCATTACCAAAAAGAAAAAAAAAACTAAAGCCCAACAAGTCAAAACCTATGAAGGAGACTTACGAAAACTGGGGCATCCCGCTGACTGTAATCACAAAAGAAACAGTTCAGGAAAAAAATAGGGATAACGCAATCAAAAGAAAGAGGTTCTACAAACCCTCAACAAAAAAGAAATGACTGCCTGTTCAAAATGAACTGTCAATATCCGAACCATCACCAGAATATCAGGACAAAGACTCAAACAAGGTCTAACGCACGGTCAACTGAGTTTAGGTTTGAAGAACATCACGAAGAGCGGGTGGGTACAAATACATTTTGAGCCTTATCCTTTGTTTCTTAAATCGTGAACTAGGCCACGTTATAACCCTCAAAAGTCCTAGCTGAAGCATGGGTTAATTCGAAAGCATACTGTTACAAAGGTATCCTGACTCCTTAAGGCTCGCTGTAAAATCTTGAGTTGACATCACATGTTACATAATTTGCCTGTTTTACTGAAAAAATGCATTTTCAAAAAAAAAAAAACTTCGAGACAGACATAAGCTTTGCATTTTTAACATAACTTTGTTTGCATATGACTTTTTGTTCGAACAGCAAAGAAATTCGCACGAAGAATATCTAGTGAACAAAAGCACTTCCAATCAAGGGGCATGGCATGATCATTGGCCATCATCTGGGGTAGTTAAGTCAAGATTCGGAGAATCTCTCAAATGCTAAACAGCTTGGGGCAAATCTCCATCTGAACCACTTGGGGCATTGGACATGAATTCCAGCTACGAATCTTGCCTGATCAAACATCTCCTGATGGTATGGCAACACAACATTACTGACGGTGATGGTCTCCTTACACTCTGAGAGCATGGACATAGTCGGAAAAAAATACTACGCATGGATCAAAGACTCGCTAGGTTGACACACCTAGGCAAAAATAAGGGCTTCCCGGCGAACCAAAAGCGTTCGGGAAAAAATAAGGGATGAAATGAAAAAATCTGTACACCCGGCAAGTCGAAAACCTGAAAAGGCGGCTTGGGCAAAAATGGGTATCCCGGTGGACTGAAAACCCGAAAGGGCGGTCCAGGCAAAAATTAGGGATCACAGCGTACGACTATGTCCCGGCATCTCGTCACTTGCCTACCAGAAGAAGATTTGTCAATCGACATTTATCAACACCTCCACAGGTACCTTCTCCCGCAGAAACTGGGGCAATAGGAACTGTCTAAGCAATCTAGCTATTCTGTCCTCCATGGTACCAAGGTAAGTTCGGCTGAAGAATGAAACCAGATACCTTCACTCCCCGTCGAGTAAGATAAGAATCAGCAATACTCTCCCCCGAGCAGAGTTAGTCTCCCATCAACCCTAACAAGGCACAGTATCCCTAGCAAGTCAGCAACATTCTCCCCAAGCAGTTGGTCTCCCAATCAGCCCTAACAAAGGAACAATACTTCCAGCAAGTCAGTGACACTCTCCCCAAGAAGAGTTAGCATACAACCAGCCTTATGGAAGTTGGATTATCCCCCGAAGATCTCAAAATTCTCCAGCGGAGTACACAAACATTCCTAACAAGCATCCCCGGCAATCTTGATCTAAGATTGTTCCCCGGTGGAATACCGGACAGCCAGTGGAGCCATTCCCCAGTCCAATATGAAAAAAATCTCCCCAGGAAAGATTAAATCAATCTCCCTAGTAGGAGGCTTATCCCCAGTAGATTCTGGAAGCTTATCACCTGCAGAGTGCGAACGCTCCCCCGGCTTTATTCAAAGGTTATTTCCCCACCAGGATATAACTGGGTTATCCTCAGCCAATTGCCACGGAAAGATCTTCCCCGGCGAAGTCTTCCTATCCCCAGCGAAGTTCATCAAATTTTCCAACAGAGCTCAACAATGGTATCCCTAGCGGAGTTATCATCAAAACCTCAGCAAAGTACCTCTCTTTCCCCACAGAGTAACTCCCCGCAGAGTAATCTATTCGCCAAGTTTATTCCCCAACGGAGTCATCTTCTCCTACCGGTATTCTTGCAATCATCATCCCCAGCGGAAGCAAAGAACTCTACTCTTCAACATCAGCCCAGCATTCAACTTCCCGGCATTCGTCAAGGATTTACTTTCCTAGACAAAAATACAGTCATAAATATCACATCTTCATACATTATAGCATGCATACACGCATCATGAACATACAATCTCATTTAATTTGAGAACATCACGCACGTCATACATCATGACATCACATACAACTAACATTTTGTATTTTCAGGACAAAGGTCAATACAAAGATAATTACTATCAACTGTCGTGATTCCAGATCCGATTCCTGTATCTTGCCAGGGTGTATCTGTTGACGACTATATTCCAGACTCGATTCCTGTATCTCGCCAGCGCACGTCTGAAGAGTTCGAAGATCTGATTCCTGTATCTTGCCAGGGTGTATCTGTTGACGACTAATTCCAGACTCGATTCCTGTATCCTGCCAGGGCACGTCTGAAGAGTTCGAAGATCCGATTCCTGTATCTTGCCAGAGTGTATCTGTTGATGACTAATTCCAGATTCGATTCCTGTATCTTGCCAGGGCACGTCTGAAGAGTTTGAAGATCCGATTCCTGTATCTTGCCAGGGTGTATCTGTTGACGACTAATTCCAGACTCGATTCCCGTATCTTGCCAGGGCACGTCTGAAGAGTTTGAAGATCCGATTCCTGTATCTCGCCAGGGTGTATCTGTTGACGACTAATTCCAGACTCGATTCCTGTATCTTGCCAGGGCACATTTGAAGAGTTTGAAGATCCGATTCCTGTATCTTGCCAGGGTGTATCTGTTGACGACTAATTCCAGACTCGATTCCTGTATCCTTCCAGGGCACGTCTGAAGAGTTTGAAGATCCGATTCCTGTATCCTGCCAGGGTGTATCTGTTGACGACTATTTTCCAAACTCGATTCCTGTATCTTGCCAGGGCACGTCTGAAGAGTTTAAAGATTCGATTCCTGTATCCAGCCAGGGCACATCTACATAAAGAGTTTGAAGATCAACCCCTGTAACAGGCCAGGTAATTATCTTTCTTTCTCAGGTACGCAAGTTCTCGCTAAGGAATCTCTTACGCGATCGACAACCTAGATGGCATCTATAAGCCCATCCACATACCAACAGCTCCGGATGGCATATATAAGCCCATCCTCCTATCCATCATCTCTCCAAATGGCATCTGTAAGTCCATTCCCACCATCACACCACTGACATCCTACTATGTGAGTGCAAATTTCTGGGCACTCTAGTGTTCAATCATCTTCCACCTTCGGATTACGAAAGGCACGCTAGCCAATCTACATCCTCAGGTCTAAGAAGATTGAACAGGGGCAACTATTGTACCCCAAAATTTTACCTCCCATATTCTTCAAGATTTGGCAAGATCAATCTCCAGATGATTCAAAATCTCTCAAAGGTTGCACAGTCCAATTGCCTCCTAACACAGTCAAAATTAGGGTTTTGGTTCTTGCAAAGAAGTTGAGGTTGTCAAGGGTCCAAACAAGTCCCACATGCCTATATACATTTTCAAGCATCCATATGTCAAGTTTCAAGACTCACAACATCAAATTGCACAGTCAAAAACCCTAATTGCTCCACAGTCAACTGTAGGGGCAAAATGGTCATTTGACAGTTAAAAGTCAAAAATTTTGGTCAACATCTTATTTTGAAGCCACAAACATCATTTGATCAATTCTTGATCATGATTCTCAAAGCATGGCTCAAAAAGTCTCAAGATGCAAAAGTTTCTATTTTTGGACAGTTGAAAAGTCAACTGCAAATTGACCAAGGCATAACTTCCTCATGGTTTATAAAAAAAAATCCCATCCAAAGCTCATTTTGAAGGGAATGAGATTTCCTACAACTCATCTTCACACTCCAATTCCAAGAAATGCTCTCACAAAAAGTTATCAATTTCAACATTATAGGTCATTTTCAAAAGTCAACAAAAAGGCACTTTAAGTCAAAGACCATAACTTGAGACTGGTAAATCAAAATGACATGGGACTAAAGGCATTGGTTATAGGACTTCAAGACCTTTCCAAAATGTCCAAGAACATGTTCATAGCTTCAAAATTGAGCAAGATATGCATTGGAGAAGTTGGGAAATTTTTGGGAATTTTGAAAAGTCAACTTTGCCTAAAACACTTCAAATTTGCTAATGGGCCTCAAATTCTTATTTGAATCATTACACAAAGCCTATGCACGACCCATTGAGCTTAAAAGGATTTATTTTCTTATTTTTAATTAATTAATTGAATTTTTATTCTTATTAATTCATTTAATTAGTTTTAATTGTAGAAAAATATCAAATAATGCTTTTTCAAATCTTTTTATGCAGCAAATATATTCCAAATATGCTAAAGATTTCGTGCATCATCCAAGGGGACAAGATCATCCATATTTGGCAAGATTTTTATGGAAAAAATATTGGAAATACATAATTGAAAATCAAAGATATGAAACATTATTGCAATGGATTCATGGGCTTTATTTTGACCTAATTTGCATCACATACATATGCAAGACCTAACCTAATTCAGGAAGACAGGAAAAAGCTGCTCATGCTCCATAACCAAGTTGCAAAAAACTCAAGATTTTTGGAAAACTGAAATCATAGTGGCAGGACGTTTCAAAGCATAAAAAGTATTCCAACACGTTGCTGGACCTTCCAGGAGTCTTTTGGCATCAAGAATCAGTCCAAACGCGCAAAGAATCATAGAACATAAGACATACGGTTTGCCACATTTTCTTGAATTCCATATCATGATTCATGCGCATTTGATACATATTATTGGTTGTTTTGTATTCACAGGAACCTTCTGAAGCTAATGATATGATTCAATTGCATTATAAGGCTTTGTATCGTGATTTTCCATTAACATGTTTTAGGGTTTCAGAGCTCAAAAATTGGGGCTTTGCATATGTTGTAAAATTGGACTATCAAACCAGTATAGACAAATTCCTTGCAACAAGACGAATCGATTGAAACCCTCGCGCCCAATTTATATAAGCTGTAGGCGTAATCGCTATTTTCACTATTTCACTTAGTGGGGGTTTAAAACCCCCGCTACTTGTTTTATATTTACAGGAAAAAGATGAAGAAGAAGCATGCGTGTCAAGGCGTGATAGGAGCATTCAAATATTTGGCGCGCCTTTTTGTTTTATACCATTAACCATTGTTTTTTATATATTATATTTTCTATCCATTATGTATACAAACAAACGCAATAGCTCAGCTGGTTGGCAACGTGTCCCTCAAGCGTTGGGACCTGGGTTCGATTCCCAGGTCCCCCCACATGATTCATGACTTTTGTTTTAATGTCTTCCAGTGCAGCGCTTCATTCAATGGCCTACCATGAGTCTCACGCCTGTGCTTGCCAAGTGGCCAGGAGATCCCATCCAATGGTCAGAAGGTGAATTCCATGGTACACTGCAGCCAACCAACGTGCACACAAGCATGGAAAGTCAAACGAGCCTTGGCTTTGTGGACCTGAATTACTTCCAAACACCTCCATTCTGGGCCTGATACCTCCTTTTGGTTTGCATCTTTTTTTATATTTTATTTGATTTTCTTTTCTAATTCCTTTTAATGTTTTAATTGTTTTTTTACCATAAAATAATTTTCATAATAAAAAATCAGAAACCAAAAATTGTAAAATATGTTTAATTATATTTAATTTCACCATTAAAATATTTTTATAAATAAATAACTAACAATTAACTCAGTTAATTTAGGTTTTAATTCAATATTTTCTTAATAAATAAAATACATAGAATTAGGTTTTGACATTTTATCTTTTTCTTAATTAATTTTTCCTCATTATTTATTATTATTATTAATTATTATTTTTGTAAATAAACATGTAAATTAATTAGTAAATTAGGTTAACTTTAATATCTTCATTAATAATCAAAAATAATTTAGAATTAGGGTTTCCATTTAATTTTAATTTTCTTTATTTTCATAAATACAAAAACATAAAAAAAAAACATTCCCTTTTCTTTCTTTGAATAATTAATTAGACTTTAATTTCACTTAATTTCAAGCAAAGGGTCAAAACCCTCGGACGTTCAATTTTAATTTCTATTTCACGCATTATTTTCTTTTTGAATTATTATGTAACTGCTTTCTGGATGTAATAGTAATTAGGTTTACCGCATTTATTTACTTTCTGCACTTTTATCAAAAACGGGTCTTTGTACTTTGGCGATGTATAAACTCGCGCCTTGTAATAGCGTAGCTTTTATCTTTCCGTTTTTTAATTTTCCGCACTCTTAAATTCTAACTTTGTATGAAAGAATGTATGCTAATTAAAAACAAGCGTAGCTCACAATGCCATGATCAAGGATAAACTTAACATGAAAACAACACACAAATACACACACCACTCCTAGGGTACGCCTCACCCGTTGCCTTCGAAACGTGGTCGTCAAGTATAGGATGTTTTAGTAGTCCTTATGTCCATGATCCAGTTGCCTCGAAACAGTTGTCTCAGAATAGTTGCCTCGGATTAAAAAAGGATCAAGGACATAAGGGTAGCTTCTAAGGTGTCCTAACTGTTGCTTCGGTGACCACACTGTCCCTAAACTCGAATTGACCCGAACACCTCCAACGGTGGTGCTACCTACCTCTCACTGGTGGGATGGCACTACCTAAATGACTTCTACACAGCCTAATTCCTTAGGGTAGGTAGATGACTCGTGGATACTTTCTCTCTAAAAAAACAAATCAAAAACTTTTCACACTGACACTTTCAAAAGCTTTCAAAACAATTTTTCAAACACTCTTGAGGACTGATACAAGAGTTATTCAGAAATCTTTCAATGAAACTTTTTCAAACCCACTCACAATTGAAAAGCAAACATTTTGAAAACATAAAGAGCAAGTATCTAAGAGCCCGTGGATAACCACGGATAGAAAGGGTGCTAACACCTTCCCTTTCTATAATCTACCTCCCAAACCGAGAAACAATCTCATAAGGAATTTTGCTGTGCTTTTGTCCTTTCCTTGTTGGAGAAAATAAAAGACGGTGGCGACTCTTGCTTCCGCGACATTTCGCGAACCAGCGTTAAACAGTCAGTTCTAAATCCACCGATCACAGAACTGGCGACTCTGCTGGGGATACTTAAAGTGAGGTGTACCTTAGGATAGCTCATACTTGTGTTTTCAATTGTCTGAATTGTTTGCTTTATTATTGTGGGTACTGTCTTGGGAGTTCTATAGATCCGAACCCGGATCTGGGGGATACCTTCTTAGAAAGTAGCAACAAGACAGTGAGGGAACTGTGCGGGGTATACCGACACGGTTGAAGCAGTCTGTTACGTTGATGTGGCACTTTGGTGAGTACCGGTAACCCTTGAGTCAAGTCAAGGAGAGTACGGGGCCGCCGCGTGGTGTCATGAAGCATCAACTGACCTTAGGAACCTTAATTGAACCATCCTGGCCTCTTTAGGGTAGTGAGATAACTGACTTTGGTGCAGTCCGAAGTTGGTTGATACTCGATACTACACTCAGTTGAGGGTTGTTTTCTTGGAATATTTCGGTCGCCAGTTCAGTGGCTAAATCGAAACAATGAACACAGAAAACAATCCAATGATATTGAGATCCTTAGAACCCGGTTACTTCTGATAGGACAGGTTTTGAGCCCACCAACCTCAAGAGGGTAATACCTAGACCCCATGCTGGCCTAAACTCTAAGGGCTCTTTGTGTGACTTGTGTGCCTTCGAACTTGACTATGTGCATGCTTGTTATCTGACACTTGAGTTTCTTGCGGGTTTTGTTTATAGTCCTTAATCTGGACTCATAACAAGGTTTACTTACATTACCCCACGCATAGCATAACATCATACCATCATACCATTGCATACATCTCGCATAAGGACTAACCCATTTCAAGGATCTCAAGGGTTTGTGATGCAGGTCATGATGAACCAACTGTCTAACAAGGGGCAAAGGGGATTTATTTTCCTCTAGCCAAGGTTAATAACTTGAGTCAGGGGCTATGACCCACTCGATATGGTGAGCCTTGACTCTTGAAGAAGGACTCTCAACAACATGAAGTTCCTTCCATCAAGCTACAAAATTCAAACTCTAACAATTTTTTATGTTTACCCCGTGAGATCTTTGAAAACATTGCATGCATATCATACATATCATTGCATTATAGGTACCACTGTTTACAGGTCACTTACCTTCTTTGCTGTTTATTTCAGCAGTCTCATCATGAATCCTGAATCATCTACTGAGCAATCCATCAAGGCCCTCCAGGCTCAGAACGCCCAGTTCCAGGAGTTGATTAAGAATCTAGCCCAGGGTCAACAGGATTTGAAGACTCTGCTCTCGAAGAAGAAGAAGAAGAGAACGGTGTTGTTCAACCCGAGACGCAAATCTGGGAATGGATCACTAAATGAAGTTGAGCAGACTACCCCATCTGTTGGAAAGGACAGCCCCCATGAGAGAGAGGTTCCTAGTCCAGTAGTCTCCGACGACGAGACAAATTTCAATGATGAACAGTACCCTCTAGCTGAGGACAGGTATAAACAGTTGGAAGACCGACTAAGTGCTATGGAGATACAAAAAGTGCCCGGCTTGGACTTCAAAGATCTAGGTCTGTCTTCTGGGGTAGTGATCCCGCACAAATTCAAGGCACCTGCCTTTGCAAAGTACGACGGGGCATCCTGTCCTAAGCTGCATCTCAGGTCTTACATAAGGAGGATCCAGCCCTACACGGCTGACAAGAATTTGTGGATTCACTTCTTTCAGGATAGTCTGTCAGGAACTCAACGCGACTGGTTCTATCAACTGAATGGAGCCAACATCCGCAGCTGGGAGGACTTGGCCACTGCATTCTACAAGCAGTACCAGTATAATGCCGAACTTGCTCCCACGCGCACTCAGCTTCAGGGAATGTCAATGGGTGTAGGCGAAGGTTTCAAAGAATATGCGCAAAAGTGGAGAGACCTTGCTGGAAGGGTGCAGCCACCTCTAACCGACCGTGAGCTTGTGGACATGTTCTTGGGGACCCTGGCTGGACCTTTCTTCAACCATCTGATTGGGAATTCTTCTGCCGGGTTTACAGATCTGATCTTGACTGGGGAAAGAATTGAAGTTGGTATCAAGGCAGGGAAGATTCAAGAGGCCGCACCTTCTGATACCAACAAAAAGCCTTACATGGGGAAGAAAGAATCTAATGCTGCATACAGCCAAAAGAGTCGTCGTGACCAACATGCAGGGGCAGTCATGATCTCTGGTTCTGCACCACGCCGACAACCACAAAAGGGAAATCAGCGAAGGCCGGACGAGCCTAAAAGACAATTCACCAACATCAACATGTCGTTGTCACAAGCATTGTAACACATGTTGAAAATGAATCTGATTGCGGTGATCAACCCTCCTGCAAATACCAAGACCTCCTCTCCAAACTACAACCCAGAAGCGAGGTGCGCTTATCATTCTGATAGCCCGGGGCACGATATTGAGGATTGTTGGGCGTTAAAATACAAGATCCAGAACATGATCGACGCTAAGGAGATCAAATTCGAGCCTGCTGAGACTCCTAATGTGATCACTGCTCCCTTGCCAAAACATGGCTAGGATTGAAAAACTTTTGTTCATTCGAATGTTCAAGTTGTAATTTTCTTTTGATTGTTCAAACGATTATCATGTCAAATGTTGTTATTTCATTGAGGCATCGCATATGTCTGTTTTTGAATCAATATATTCGCATTCGCTATATTCAAACTGCTTTCATTTTTTGATGTCAACTCTCAATTAATAATTCTAAGCCTCTTGAGGGAGGATGACGAAAACGATACCACGACATTTACAGTATGCTTTTGAACGAACCCCGCTGATGAGGTACATGCATTGTTTCAAATCCTAAACAGTGGAGTTATAAGGAAGATAATCCCTCGTCAACCCTTTTGAGCCAAAGAAGTAGGAGTTTTTCTTTTCAAAAATTAAAACCCTTAAATATAACCTGGGGCAGGGTAGTTTTCTCAGTTGATCCAAGTGCACAACGAATGGCACCAAAGGAGTTCTTACAAAACAAAAGACAGTGATGGTTCCGAATAATCATAAAGACAGACAGTCATTACCAAAAAGAAAAAAAAACAAAGCCCAACAAGTCAAAACCTATGAAGGAGACTTACGAAAACTGGGGCATCCCGCTGACTGTAATCACAAAAGAAACAGTTCAGGAAAAAAACAGGGATAACGCAATCAAAAGAAAGAGGTTCTACAAACCCTCAACAAAAAAGAAATGACTATCTGTTCAAAATGAACTGTCAATATCCGAACCATCACCAGAATATCAGGACAAAGACTCAAACAAGGTCTAACGCATGGTCAACTGAGTTTAGGTTTGAAGAACATCACGAAGAGAGGGTGGGTACAAATACATTTTGAGCCTTATCCTTTGTTTCTTAAATCGTGAACCAGGCCACGTTATAACCCTCAAAAGTCCTAGCTGAAGCATGGGTTAATTCGAAAGCATAATGTTACAAAGGTATCCTGACTCCTTAAGGCTCGCTGTAAAATCTTGAGTTGACATCACATGTTACATAATTTGCCTGTTTTACTGAAAAAATGCATTTTCAAAAAAAAAAAAAAACTTCGAGACAGACATAAGCTTTGCATTTTTAACATAACTTTGTTTGCATATGACTTTTTGTTCGAACAGCAAAGAAATTCGCACGAAGAATATCTAGTGAACAAAAGCACTTCCGATCAAGGGGCAAGGCATGATCATTGGCCATCATCTGGGGCAGTTAAGTCAAGATTCGGAGAATCTCTCAAATGCCAAACAGCTTGGGGCAAATCCCCATCTGAACCACTTGGGGCATTGGACACGAATTACAGCTACGAATCTTGCATGATCAAACATCTCCTGATGGTATGGCAACACAACATTACTGACGGTGACGGTCTCCTTACACTCTGAGAGCGTGGACATAGTCGGAAAAAAATACTACACATGGATCAAAGACCCGCTAGGTTGACACACCTAGGCAAAAATAAGGGCTTCCCGGCGAACCAAAAGGGTTCGGGCAAAAATAAGGGATGAAATGAAAAAATTTGTACACCCGGCAAGTCAAAAACCTGAAAAGGCGGCTTGGGCAAAAATGGGTATCCCGGTGGACTGAAAACCCGAAAGGGCGGTCCAGGCAAAAATTAGGGATCACAGCGTACAACTATGTCCCGGCATCTCGTCACTTGCCTACCAGAAGAAGATTTGTCAATCGACAGTTATCAACACCTCCACAGGTACCTTCTCCCGCAGAAACTGGGGCAATAAGAACTGTCTAAGCAATCTAGCTATTCTGTCCTCCATGGTACCAAGGTAAGTTCGGCTGAAGAATGAAACCAGATACCTTCACTCCCCGCCGAGTAAGATAAGAATCAGCAATACTCTCCCCCGAGCAGAGTTAGTCTCCCATCAACCCTAACAAGGCACAGTATCCCTAGCAAGTCAGCAACGCTCTCCCCAAGCAGTTGGTCTCCCAATCATCCCTAACAAAGGAACAATACCTCCAGCAAGTCAGTGACACTCTCCCCAAGCAGAGTTAGCATACAACCAGCCTTATGGAAGTTGGATTATCCCCCGAAGATCTCAACATTCTCCAGCAGAGTACACAAACATTCCTAACAAGCATCCCCAGCAATCTTGATCTAAGATTGTTCCTCGGTGGAATAACGGACAGCCAGTGGAGCCATTCCCCAGTCCAATCTGAAAAAAATCTCCCCAGTAGGAAGCTTATCCCTAGTAGATTCTGGAAGCTTATCACCTGCAGAGTGCGAACGCTCCCCCGGCTTTATTCAAAGGTTATTTCCCCACCAGGATATAACTGGGTTATCCTCAGCCAATTGCCACGGAAAGATCGTCCCCGGCGAAGTCTTCCTATCCCCAGCGAAGTTCATCAAATTTTCCAACAGAGCTCAACAATGGTATCCCCCGCGGAGTTATCATCAAAACCTCAGCAAAGTACCTCTCTTTCCCCTAAGAGTAACTCCCCGCAGAGTAATCTATTCGCCAAGTTTATTCCCCAACGGAGTCATCTTCTCCTACCGGTATTCTTGCAATCATCATCCCCAGCGGAAGCAAAGAACTCTACTCTTCAACATCAGCCCAGCATTCAACTTCCCGGCATTCGTCAAGGATTTACTTTCCTAGACAAAAATACAGTCATAAATATCACATCTTCATACATTATAGCATGCATACACGCATCATGAACATACAATCTCATTTATTTTGAGAATATCACGCACGTCATACATCATGACATCACATACAACTAACATTTTGTCTTTTCAGGACAAAGGTCAATACAAAGATAATTACTATCAACTGTCGTGATTCCAGATCCGATTCTTGTATCTTGCCAGGGTGTATCTGTTGACGACTATATTCCAGACTCGATTCTTGTATCTCGCCAGGGCACGTCTGAAGAGTTCGAAGATCTGATTCCTGTATCTTGCCAGGGTGTATCTGTTGACGACTAATTCCAGACTCGATTCCTGTATCCTGCCAGGGCACGTCTGAAGAGTTCGAAGATCCGATTCCTGTATCTTGCCAGGGTGTATCTGTTGACGACTAATTCCATACTCGATTCCTGTATCCTGCCAGGGCACGTCTGAAGAGTTTGAAGATCCGATTCCTGTATCCTGCTAGGGTGTATCTGTTGACGACTAATTCCATACTCGATTCCTGTATCTTGCCAGGGCATGTCTGAAGAGTTTGAAGATCCGATTCCTGTATCTCGCCAGGGTGTATCTGTTGACGACTAATTCCAGACTCGATTCTTGTATCTTGCCAGGGCACGTCTGAAGAGTTTGAAGATCCGATTCCTGTATCTTGCCAGGGTGTATCTGTTGACGACTAATTCTAGACTCGATTCCTGTATCCTGCCAGGGCACGTCTGAAGAGTTTGAAGATCCGATTCCTGTATCCTGCCAGGGTGTATTTGTTGACGACTATTTTCCAAACTCGATTCCTGTATCTTGCCAGGGCACGTCTGAAGAGTTTAAAGATTCGATTCCTGTATCCAGCCAGGGCACATCTACATAAAGAGTTTGAAGATCAACCCCTGTAACAGGTCAGGTAATTATCTTTCTTTCTCAGGTACGCAAGTTCTCGCTAAGGAATCTCTTACGCGATCGACAACCTAGATGGCATCTATAAGCCCATCCACATACCAACAGCTTCGGATGGCATCTATGAGCCCATCCTCCTATCCATCATCTCTCCAAATGGCATCTGTAAGTCCATTCCCACCATCACACCGCTGACATCCTACTATGTGAGTGCAAATTTCTGGGCACTCTAGTGTTCAATCATCTTCCACCTTCGGATTACGAAAGGCACGCCAGCCAATCTACATCCTCAGGTCTAACAAGATTGAACAGGGGCAACTGTTGTACCCCAAAATTTTCCCTCCCATATTCTTCAAGATTTGGCAAGATCAATCTCCAGATGATTCAAAATCTCTCAAAGGTTGCACAGTCCAATTGCCTCCTAACACAATCAAAATTAGGGTTTTGGTTCTTGCAAAGAAGTTGAGGTTGTTAAGGGTCCAAACAAGTCCCACATGCCTATATACATTGTCAAGCATCCATATGTCAAGTTTCAAGACTCACAGCATCAAATTGCAAAGTCAAAAACCCTAATTGCTCCACAGTCAACTGCAGGGGCAAAATGGTCATTTGACAGTCAAAAGTCAAAAATTTTTGTCAACATCTTATTTTGAAGCCACAAACATCATTTGGTCAATTCTTGATCATGATTCTCAAAGCATGGCTCAAAAAGTCTCAAGATGCAAAAGTTTCTATTTTTGGACAGCTGAAAAGTCAACTGCAAATTGACCAAGGCATAACTTCCTCATGGTTTATCAGAAAAATCCCATCCAAAGCTCATTTTAAAGGGAATGACATTTCCTACAACTCATCTTCACACTCCAAGTCCAAGAAATGCTCTCACAAAAAGTTATCAATTTCAACATTATAGGTCATTTTCAAAAGTCAACAAAAAGGCACTTTAAGTCAAAGACCATAACTTGAGATTGGTAAATAAAAATGACATGGGACTAAAGGCATTGGTTAGAGGACTTCAAGACCTTTCCAAAATGTCCAAGAACATGTTCATAGCTTCAAAATTGAGCAAGATTAGCATTGGAGAAGTTGGGAAATTTTTGGGAATTTTGAAAAGTCAACTTTGCCTAAAACACTTCAAATTTGCTAATGGGCCTCAAATTCTTCTTTGAATCATTACACAAAGCCTATGCATGACCCATTGAGCTTAAAAGGATTTATTTTCTTATTTTTAATTAATTAATTGAATTTTTATTCTTATTAATTCATTTAATTAGTTTTAATTGTAGAAAAATATCAAATAATGCTTTTTCAAATCTTTTTATGCAGCAAATATACTCCAGATATGCTAAAGATTTCGTGCATCATCCAAGGGGACAAGATCATCCATATTTGGCAAGATTTTCATGGAAAAATATTGGAAATACATAATTGAAAATAAAAGATATGAAACATTATTGCAATGGATTCATGGGCTTTATTTTGACCTAATTTGCATCACATACATATGCAAGACCTAACCTAATTCAAGAAGACACGAAAAAGCTGCTCATGCTCCATAACCAAGTTGCAAAAAACTCAAGATTTTTGGAAAAGTGAAATCATAGTGACAGGACGTTTCAAAGCATAAAAAGTATTCCAACACGTTGCTGGACCTTCCAGGAGTCTTTTGGCATCAAGAATCAGTCCAAACGCGCAAAGAATCATAGAACATAAGCCATACGGTTTGCCACATTTTCTTGAATTCCATATCATGATTCATGCGCATTTGATACATATTATTGGTTGTTTTGTATTCACAGGAACCTTCTGAAGCTAATGATATGATTCAATTGCATTATAAGGCTTTGTATCGTGATTTTCCATTAACATGTTTTAGGGTTTCAGAGCTCAAAAATTGGGGCTTTGCATATGTTGTAAAATTGGACTATCAAACCAGTATAGACAAATTCCTTGCAACGAGACGAATCGATTGAAACCCTCGCGCCCAATTTATATAAGTTGTAGGCGTAATCGCTATTTTCACTATTTCACTTAGTGGGGGTTTAAAACCCCCGCTACTTGTTTTATATTTACAGGAAAAAGATGAAGGAGAAGCATGCGTGTCAAGGCGTGATAGGAGCATTCAAATATCTGGCGCGCCTTTTTGTTTTATACCATTAACCATTGTTTTTTTATATATTATATTTTCTATCCATTATGTATACAAACAAACGCAATAGTTCAGCTGGTTGGCAACGTGTCCCTCAAGCGTTGGCACCTGGGTTCGATTCCCAGGTCCCCCCACATAATTCATGACTTTTGTTTTAATGTCTTCCAGTGCAGCGCTTCATTCAATGGCCTACCATGAGTCTCACGCCTGTGCTTGCCAAGTGGCCAGGAGATCCCATCCAATGGTCAGAAGGTGAATTCCATGGTACACTACAGTCAACCAACATGCACACAAGCATGGAAAGTCAAACGAGCCTTGGCTTTGTGGACCTGAATTACTTCCAAACACCTCCATTCTGGGCCTGATACCCCCTTTTGGTTTGCATCTTTTTTATTTATTTTATTTGATTTTCTTTTCTAATTCCTTTTAATGTTTTAATTGTTTTTTTACCATAAAATAATTTTCATAATAAAAAATCAGAAACCAAAAATTGTAAAATATGTTTAATTATATTTAATTTCACCATTAAAATATTTTTGTAAATAAATAACTAACAATTAACTTAGTTAATTTAGGTTTTAATTCAATATTTTCTTAATAAATAAAATACATAGAATTAGGTTTTGACATTTTATCTTTTTCTTAATTAATTTTTCCTCATTATTTATTATTATTATTAATTATTATTTTTGTAAATAAACATGTAAATTAATTAGTAAATTAGGTTAACTTTAATATCTTCATTAATAATCAAAAATAATTTAGAATTAGGGTTTCCATTTAATTTTAATTTTCTTTATTTTCATAAATACAAAAACATAAAAAAAACATTCCCTTTTCTTTCTTTGAATAATTAATTAGACTTTAATTTCACTTAATTTCAAGCAAAGGGTCAAAACCCTCGGACGTTCAATTTTAATTTCTATTTCACGCATTATTTTCTTTTTGAATTATTATGTAACTGCTTTCTGGATGTAATAGTAATTAGGTTTACCGCATTTATTTACTTTCCGCACTTTTATCAAAAACGGGTCTTTGTACTTTGGCGATGTATAGACTCGCGCCTTGTAATAGCGTAGCTTTTATCTTTCCGTTTTTTAATTTTCCGCACTCTTAAATTCTAACTTTGTATGAAAGAATGTATGCTAATTAAAAACAAGCGTAGCTCACAATGCCATGATCAAGGATAAACTTAACATGAAAACAACACACAAATACACACACCACTCCTAGGGTACGCCTCACCCGTTGCCTTCGAAACGTGGTCGTCAAGTATATGACGTTTTAGTAGTCCTTATGTCCATGATCCAGTTGCCTCGAAACAGTTGCCTCAGAACAGTTGCCTCGAAACGGTTGCCTCGGATTAAAAAAGGATCAAGGACATAAGGGTAGCTTCTAAGGTGTCCTAACTGTTGCTTCGGTGACCACACTGTCCCTAAACTCGAATTGACCCGAACACCTCCAATGGTGGTGCTACCTACCTCTCAATGGTGGGATGGCACTACCTAAAGGACTTCTACACAGCCTAATTCCTTAGGGTAGGTAGATGACTCGTGGATACTTGCTCTCTAAAAAAACAAATCAAAAAATTTTCACACTGACACTTTCAAAAGCTTTCAAAACAATTTTTCAAACACTCTTGAGGACTGATACAAGAGTTATTCAGAAATCTTTCAATGAAACTTTTTCAAACCCACTCACAATTGAAAAGCAAACATTTTGAAAACATAAAGAGCAAGTATCTAAGAGCCCATGGATAACCACGGATAGAAAGGGTGCTAACACCTTCCCTTTCTATAATCTACCTCCCGAACCGAGAAACAATCTCATAAGGAATTTTGCTGTGCTTTTGTCCTTTCCTTGTTGGAGAAAATAAAAGACGGTGGCGACTCTTGCTTCCGCGACATTTCACGAACCAGCGTTAAACAGTCAGTTCTAAATCCACCGATCACAGAACTGGCGACTCTGCTGGGGATACTTAAAGTGAGGTGTACCTTAGGATAGCTCATACTTGTGTTTTCAATTGTCTGAATTGTTTGCTTTATTATTGTGGGTACTGTCTTGGGAGTTCTATAGATCCGAACCCGGATCTGGGGGATACCTTCTTAGAAAGTAGCAACAAGACTGTGAGGGAACTGTGCGGGGTATACCGACACGGTTGAAGCAATCTGCTACGTTGATGTGGCACTTTGGTGAGTACCGGTATCCCTTGAGTCAAGTCAAGGAGAGTACGGGGCCGCCGCGTGGTCTCGTGAAGCATCAACTGACCTTAGGAACCTTAATTAAACCATCCTGGCCTCTTTAGGGTAGTGAGATAACTGACTTTGGTGCAGTCCGAAGTTGGTTGATACTCGATACTACACTCAGTTGAGGGTTGTTTTCTTGGAATATTTCGGTCGCCAGTTCAGTGGCTAAATCGAAACGATGAACACAGAAAACAATCCAATGATATTGAGATCCTTAGAACCCGGTTACTTCTGATAGGACAGGTTTTGAGCCCACCAACCTCAAGAGGGTAATACCTAGACCCCATACTGGCCTAAACTCTAAGGGCTCTTTGTGTGACTTGTGTGCCTTCGAACTTGACTATGTGCATGCTTGTTATCTGACACTTGAGTTTCTTGCGGGTTTTGTTTATAGTCCTTAATCTGGACTCATAACAGGGTTTACTTACATTACCCCACGCATAGCATAACATCATACCATCATACCATTGCATACATCTCGCATAAGGACTAACCCATTTCAAGGATCTCAAGGGTTTGTGATGCAGGTCATGATGAACCAACTGTCTAACAAGGGGCAAAGGGGATTTATTTTCCTCTAGCCAAGGTTAATAACTTGAGTCAGGGGCTATGACCCACTCGATATGGTGAGCCTTGTCTCTTGAAGAAGGACTCTCAACAACATGAAGTTCCTTCCATCAAGCTACAAAATTCAAACTCTAACAATTTTTCTTGTTTACCCCGCGAGATCTTTGAAAACATTGCATGCATATCATACATATCATTGCATTACAGGTACCACGGTTTACAGGTCACTTACCTTCTTTGTTGTTTATTTCAGCAGTCTCATCATGAATCCTGAATCATCTACTGAGCAATCCATCAAGGCCCTCCAGGCTCAGAACGCCCAGTTCCAGGAGTTGATTAAGAATCTAGCCCAGGGTCAACAGGATTTGAAGACTCTGCTCTCGAAGAAGAATAAGAAGAAGAAGAGAACGGTGTTGTTCAACCCGAGACGCAAATCTGGGAATGGATCACTAAATGAAGTTGAGCAGACTACCCCATCTGTTGGAAAGGACAACCCCCATGAGAGAGAGGTTCCTAGTCCAGTAGTCTCCGACGACGAGACAAATTTCAATGATGAACAGTACCCTCCAGCTGAGGACAGGTATAAACAGTTGGAAGACCAACTAAGTGCTATAGAGATACAAAAAGTGCCCGACCTGGACTTCGAAGATCTAGGTCTGTCTTCTGGGGTAGTGATCCCGCACAAATTCAAGGCACCTGCCTTTGCAAAGTACGACGGGGCATCATGTCCTAAGCTGCATCTCATGTCTTACATAAGGAGGATCCAGCCCTACACGGTTGACAAGAATTTATGGATTCACTTCTTTCAGGATAGTCTGTCAGGAACTCAACGCGACTGGTTCTATCAACTGAATGGAGCCAACATCCGCAGCTGGGAGGACTTGGCCACTGCATTCTACAAGCAGTACCAGTACAATGCCGACCTTGCTCCCACGCGCACTCAGCTTTAGGGAATGTCTATGGGTGTAGGCGAAGGTTTCAAAGAATATGCGTAAAAGTGGAGAGACCTTGCTGGAAGGGTGCAACCACCTCTAACCGACCGTGAGCTTGTGGACATGTTCTTGGGGACCCTGGCTGGACCTTTCTTCAACCATCTGATTGGGAATTCTTCTGCCGGGTTTACAGATCTGATCTTGACTGGGGAAAGAATTGAAGCTGGTATCAAGGCAGGGAAGATTCAAGAGGCCGCACCTTCTGATACCCACAAAAAGCCTTACATGGGGAAGAAAGAATCTAATGCTGCATACAGCCAAAAGAGTCGTCGTGACCAACATGCAGGGGCAGTCATGATCTCTGGTTCTGCACCATGCCGACAACCACAAAAGGGAAATCAACGAAGGCCGGACGAGCCTAAAAGACAATTCACCAACATCAACATGTCGTTGTCACAAGCATTGCAACACATGTTGAAAATGAATCTGATTGCGGTGATCAACCCTCCTGCAAATCCCAAGACCTCCTCTCCAAACTACAACACGGAAGCGAGGTGCGCTTATCGTTCTGATAGCCCGGGGCACGATACTGAGGATTGTTGGGCGTTAAAATTCAAGATCCAGAACATGATCGACGCTAAGGAGATCAAATTCGAGCCTGCTGAGACTCCTAATGTGATCACTGCTCCCTTGCCAAAACATGGCTAGGATTGAAAAACTTTTGTTCATTCGAATGTTCAAGTTGTAATTTTCTTTTGATTGTTTAAACAATTATCATGTCAAATGCTGTTATTTCATTGATGCATCGCATATGTCTGTTTTTGAATCAATATATTCGCATTCGCTATATTCAAACTGCTTTCATTTTTTGATGTCAACTCTCAATTAATAATTCTAAGCCTCTTGAGAGAGGATGACGAAAACGATACCACGACATTTACAGTATGCTTTTGAACGAACCCCGCTGATGAGGTACAAGCATTGTTTCAAATCCTAAACAGTGGAGTTATAAGGAAGATAATCCCTCGTCAACCCTTTTGAGCCAAAGAAGTAGGAGTTTTTCTTTTCAAAAATTAAAACCCTTAAATATAACCTGGGGCAGGGTAGTTTTCTCAGTTGATCCAAGTGCACAACGAATGGCACCAAAGGATTTCTTACAAAACAAAAGACAGTGATGGTTCCGAATAATCATAAAGACAGGCAGTCATTACCAAAAAGAAAAAAAACTAAAGCCCAACAAGTCAAAACCTATGAAGGAGACTTACGAAAACTGGGGCATCCCGCTGACTGTAATCACAAAAGAAACAGTTCAGGAAAAAAATAGGGATAACGCAATCAAAAGAAAGAGGTTCTACAAACCCTCAACAAAAAAGAAATGACTTCCTGTTCAAAATGAACTGTCAATATCCGAACCATCACCAGAATATCAGGACAAAGACTCAAACAAGGTCTAACGCACGGTCAACTGAGTTTAGGTTTGAAGAACATCACGAAGAGCGGGTGGGTACAAATACATTTTGATCCTTATCCTTTGTTTCTTAAATCGTGAACCAGGCCACGTTATAACCCTCAAAAGTCCTAGCTGAAGCATGGGTTAATTAAAAAGCATATTGTTACAAAGGTATCCTGACTCCTTAAGGCTCGTTGTAAAATCTTGAGTTGACATTACATGTTACATAATTTGCCTGTTTTACTAAAAAAATGCATTTAAAAAAAAAACAACTTCGAGACAGACATAAGCTTTGCATTTTTAACATAACTTTGTTTGCATATGACTTTTTGTTCGAACAGCAAAGAAATTCCACGAAAAATATCTAGTGAACAAAAGCACTTCCAATCAAGGGGCATGGCATGATCATTGGCCATCATCTGGGGCAGTTAAGTCAAGATTCGGAGAATCTCTAAAATGCCAAACAGCTTGGGGCAAATCTCCATCTGAACCACTTGGGGCATTGGACATGAATTCCAGCTACGAATCTTGCCTGATCAAACATCTCCTGATGGTATGGCAACACAACATTACTGACGGTGATGGTCTCCTTACACTCTGAGAGCGTGGACATAGTCGAAAAAAATACTACGCATGGATCAAAGACCCGCTAGGTTGACACACCTAGGCAAAAATAAGGGCTTCCCGGCGAACCAAAAGGGTTCGGGCAAAAATAAGGGATGAAATGAAAAAATCTGTACACCCGGCAAGTCGAAAACCTGAAAAGGCGGCTTGGGAAAAAATGGGTATCCCGGTGGCCTGAAAACCCGAAAGGGCGGTCCAGGCAAAAATTAGGTATCACAGTGTACGACTATGTCCCGACATCTCGTCACTTGCCTACCAGAAGAAGATTTGTCAATCGACAGTTATCAACACCTCCACAGGTACCTTCTCCCGCAGAAACTGGGGCAATAAGAACTGTCTAAGCAATCTAGCTATTCTGTCCTCCATGGTACCAAGGTAAGTTCGGCTGAAGAATGAAACCAGATACCTTCACTCCCCACCGAGTAAGATAAGAATCAGCAATACTTTCCCCCGAGCAGAGTTAGTCTCCCATCAACCCTAACAAGGCACAGTATCCCTAGCAAGTCAGCAACGTTCTCCCCAAGCAGTTGGTCTCCCAATCAGCCCTAACAAAGGAACAATACCTCCAGCAAGTCAGTGACACTCTCCCCAAGCAGAGTTAGCAGACAGACAGCCTTATGGAAGTTGGATTATCCCCCGAAGATCTCAACATTCTCCAGCGGAGTACACAAACATTCCTAACAAGCATCCCCGACAATCTTGATCTAAGATTGTTCCCCGGCGGAATACCGGACAGCCAGTGGAGCCATTCCCCAGTCCAATCTGGAAAAAATCTCCCCAGGAAAGATTAAATCAATCTCCCCAGTAGGAAGCTTATCCCCAGTAGATTCTGGAAGCTTATCACCTGCAGAGTGCGAACGCTCCCCCGGCTTTATTCAAAGGTTATTTCCCCACCAGGATATAACTGGGTTATCCTCAACCAATTGCCACGGAAAGATCGTCCCCGGTGAAGTCTTCCTATCCCCAGCGAAGTTCATCAAATTTTCCAACAGAGCTTAACAATGGTATCCCCAGCGGAGTTATCATCAAAACCTTAGCAAAGTACCTCTCTTTCCCCACAGAGTAACTCCCCGCAGAGTAATCTATTCGCCAAGTTTATTCCCCAACGGAGTCATCTTCTCCTACCGGTATTCTTGCAATCATCATCCCCAGCGGAAGCAAAGAACTCTACTCTTCAACATCAGCCCAGGCTTCAACTTCCCGGCATTCGTCAAGGATTTACTTTCCTAGACAAAAATACAGTCATAAATATCACATCTTCATACATTATAGCATGCATACACGCATCATGAACATACAATCTCATTTATTTTGAGAACATTACGCACGTCATACATCATGACATCACATACAACTAACGTTTTGTCTTTTCAGGACAAAGGTCAATACAAAGATAATTACTACCAACTGTCGTGATTCCAGATCCGATTCCTGTATCTTGCTAGGGTGTATCTGTTGACGACTATATTCTAGACTCGATTCCTGTATCTCGCCAGGGCATGTCTGAAGAGTTCAAAGATATGATTCCTGTATCTTGCCAGGGTGTATCTGTTGACGACTAATTCCAGACTCGATTCCTTTATCCTGCCAGGGCACGTCTGAAGAGTTCGAAGATCCGATTCCTGTATCTTGCCAGGGTATTGTAGCGATAAAAAATGTAGCGGGGTAAATCGGAGATCGAACTATTAATTAATTCGTCTCGCAAAAGCAAGAGTCGCCACCGCGCTTTATTATTTCCAAGGGAAAAGGTGAAAGAGCGAAATAAAACCCTAAAGTATGCAATGTAAAATAATACTTTTAAAAGTAATGAAAATACAAGGCGTTTTTGAAAAGAGGTCGATGGTTCGGGGGTTGGTTATACAATGGGAAGGTATTAGCACCCAATGTATCTATAGTATTCTATAGGAACCTTTTGAAATATCTGTTTATTAAAATGTTTGTTTGATTAAAAATAAATTGTTTTGGCCGAAAATGGGTATGGACGAGTTTTTGAGGATACGAAGACCTAATGTCGAAGTTTTGACTTAAAAGGTGTGAGTTTTTGAAGAAATTGGATATTTGGGAAAATTATCCTATGTTTTTAATGAATGAGGGTATTCGCACGATGTTTTTTTTTATGACATAAAGTCGACAAAAAAATTAGACAATTCCCTTGGATTTAGACGTAAACGGAATAACCAAATAAAGATGAAATAATCAAACAGAAAATTAGATAGATAATGATTAAGTAGCTAAGTGATATATAACCACAACAATGATTAAATAACAGACTAAATGGTGTGAACATGCATTTTATATTTTTATTTAATATGTACAAAGCAAGAGAATTAATTAAAGAAAATAAAATGTTTTTTTAAAATTTCTATTTTTATATGTTTTTTTAGTATTAATATACAAATAATAAAATACCCTAATGTCTTATACTAATTCATGTATTTTAACTAATCTTTTTATATATAAAGTCTTAATTAATATATAAAAAGGGATTGTTCATTAGGAATTAATATAAATAAAATTAATATATTTAATTTAATTATATATGAAAAATGGTTTGTATTATTTAAAATTATAAAGAAAGGTGAATCAAATTTTTTGTTTAGGAATGTTTAAAACAAAATAAAAGGAAAAAATGAAAGGGCCAAAGAGTTTTTAAGGGCCCAAAATAAGAACAAACAGAAATGGGATGGGGGGTGTTCTAAGAAATTCGTTGGGTTTTAGGCACAGGAAATGGGTTAAGCCCAATATTTCATAACTTGTTTAGGGTTAAACGTTTGTCTTAGTTTGGGGAAAAATGGATTAGGGTTACAGCGCCGTTCGTTCATCCTTTGTTCGTCTTCTTCGCTTGCTCTCATGCCCTCGCCTCTGAGTTTTTCCTTTGCCCAAGGCCACCGGCATCTTCAAACTTCCTCTTCCCTCCAACGAAACGCTAGGGCGACAGATTCAAGGTAATAATCTTCGTTTTAAATCTCATTGGGGTTTTATTATTTGCATGTTGTGATCTCTCCCCTTATTGATTCTGACTTCCTATTGTTATGGTTATTTGAGGTACGTGAAAGAAAGAGAGGGAGAAACATTACCTTTGGAGACGGGGGAGGAAAGGGTTGAGAAGAGCTGTGGCGGCCAAGGCGGTGAGGGACGAAATGCGTGATGCTGGGCTTGCTTGGATTCTTGGTTTGTGTTTCTTTGTCCCTTGATTCGTGGTTTGATGATGATTTGGCCTGAGAACCTTATGTGATATTTTTTCTTCTTCTTCTGTTGACCTTGCCTTTGCCTATGCAACGCTTCTTTGTCCCTTCTTCCTCTTTGGCTTGCTGAGTATGCTTCTGAGTTGCCTTGAGATATTTGTTGATGCTTGCCGCTGTATGCTTCTGAATGTGCTATTGTTGAAACATTTTGTTTTTGACTAGCTTTCCTCTTCTTTCTTTGCTTTGCTTCTGTTGCCTATTTGATTTGCCTATGAAGAAAACTTTTCTGAGGCCTTTGTGTTGCCTTGAACGTTTTCCTTTTTGTTTGGTTGTCTAGATGCTTGGATGTGATAATGATAGCCCCATGATGAACTTACAGTTCTGAGGGCTTAAGTGGGTATGGAAACTGGTAAAGCTTGCTTTAGGCTAAGCTTGGCCTTTGGTCAGGTTAAGATTGGAAGGTTTGAATCAATTTTTAGGCTTATGCTGTTCTGGTTCATGGCTATGGCTTTTTGTGGTTTAGGCTTTGGATAGGCAACAGGTTTGTGCAGGTTATGGCCTGGGCTTTTGCTTGACAAGTTTTTGTTTAGGCTTCAGGCAGGTTGTGTTTACTGGTTTTTAACTTGGCATGATTTGTTGGTTTATGGGAGATTTGGAACTATGGCTTGACAGTATGTTTGACAGGGTATTGTTTGTTGGTGATGGCTTATGTAGATTAGGCTTAGCAGGTTATGTTTTACTGGTTTTCAGCCATGGTTTTATGGTTTGTGCTTCAGGCAGGTGGAAGGCTTGATATGGTTTTGGGCTTTTGTGTTATAGGTTCTGGTTTTTTGGCTTGAGACAACAGGTTGTACTGGTTTTTGAATGCAGATTCTTCAAGCTTTTTTTTTCTTTTACTTCGAGAGTAGGCTTGTGGTATTTGAACTCAGTTTTTGTTTAAGGCTTCCAACAGGTTTTGAACTCTGAACTTTTCTTGAGAAGTTTGTGTTGTTATAATATCCGTTGCTGGCCTCCCTTTTGACAGTTCAGGTTTTGTATATTTTAACTATTTTCTTTTGATACCTCTGCACATCTACTGTTCCATTCAGTTTGTTTTGTATCCTTTTTCTATGCTTCCCCTTTTTACTGTGTTACTGCAGTTTGTTTTCTATCTCTTTTCTGCCTAAGGCCAAAACCTGTAAACCCAAACTCTTTTCTCTCTTCTCTCTCCTTAGTACAGTTGAAACATTAAAATGATGTTATGTACTTGTGTTCTGAAAAAGCAAAGCTGGAAAATGATGAAATTAGGAATATTTTGCTTGCATATATGGTTTTGATCTGCACATTTCTTTCTTTGCCATCTGCATTGTTACAGTATGGAGCCTTTGTATTTCCATACTTCCATATTTTTGGACAGTTTACGTTGGACTTTGGTTTTGAAAATGTGACTTTGACTTGGTTATTTGCATATGCTGTCTTTGAACTATGCAGTTTTGACAATTGAAATGTGCAATTGGTTTTGAAATATGCAGTTGGTTTTGGCAAAATTGAATTTGTGCATAATTTTAATTTGTGCATTCATATTTATCAATAAATATTCATCCCTTTTTGTGAACCGGGAGAAATCCCGTGATTTGCAAAGAGGGTAAAAACGGATTCCAGTCGTTTGCTTTTAATGATGAACTCTTAATTAATTATCTGCTTTTAATTATATATCTATCTCTGACTTTTTCTTTTAATTCTTTGTAGGTAAAATCAAATGAGCATCAAAGAAGTATTGGATAGAAGATGAAGATTTAGAATCTTAGAAAAAATTAAAATAGTTTTTATTTCACTTTAAACATTTATATAATTGTCATTGTAAATACTTTGTAAATAAATACAGTATTTAAACAACAATTGTAACAATTAGAATAAAGATGAATAAAACTCTATTATTTTACCGGTTAATTCTTTTCTTCTTTCCAATTATTTACTTTATCATTTATAATTCTTTAAATTATAACAACTGAAAATGAATTCCAACTATTTAAATTCAGAATAATAAATAATTAAATAAACATCATTGATCAATTAATAAACTTCTTTTCAAATATTTACTTTATTATTTATAATTCTTTAAATTATATAATAACTGAAAATAAATTCCAATTATTTAAACTCAGAATAATAAATAATTAAATAAACATCATTGATCAATTAATAAACTTCTTTTCAAATATTTACTTTATTATTTATAATTCTTTAAATTATATAATAACTGAAAATAAATTCCAATTATTTAAACTCAGAATAATAAATAATTAAATAAACATCATTGATCAATTAATAAACTTCTTTTCAAATATTTACTTTATTATTTATAATTCTTTAAATTATATAATAACTGAAAATAAATTCCAATTATTTAAACTCAGAATAATAAATAATTAAATAAACATTGTTTTAGCATTGATCAATTAATGAACTGGGTGTTTCAAAAATAACCAGCTCTCGATTTGAAAAAGTTATGAATTTAAAATCTGCTTTGAAAATTGATAAAGTAGGTCAGAACACTTGCAATATAATGATGCAGATGGGAGATGGTATCTTAGGTCAAAATTTGGGGTACAACAGCTGCCTCTATTTAAGTTTCTTCTATCCGGAGATATGAAGATTAAAATCTTCGTCTCGACGAGATTGAAGGTACTTAAATACATAATACGCAAATCTTTGCCCTAAGATACCGCCATTATGTTTATGATGTGGATGTAGTATTTGAATTCACAGAGAAAGATATTGTATGAAAACAAGATAATGCGGGAGAAATCAAACACCAACAAAACGCAGGGACATAGATTATACACTACTGGGGGAATGAGCCATCGACTTCAAATAATAGACTCTCGACGGCAAATAAAAATTTGAGAGAATACGGACTCTGACCCTAACAAAGAAGGTATCTTGCATAGGCCATAAAACAGATTATTGACCCAAAATATCCGTGAGTTCATAACTCAAGGTCAAAGATAAACAGAAAGTATCAATTTTGCTGATAATGGATTACCGACTTCTGAAGGTAAAGATTCATAACAAACTTCTCGGCGAGATTTCCGGAGATATACTAATTAATGCTGAAATAATAATAAGGTTATAGATACACAAGTTGCTCAAATAAAGAAGCTGCCACTTGCTGTCTTCCAAAAAATATTATGACATACAAGCTGCTCAAATAAAGAGGCTGCCACTTGTTGTCTTCCAAAAATACAATGACATACAAGCTGCTCAAATAAAGAAGCTGCCACTTGTTGTCTTCCAAAAATACTATGACATACAAGCTGCTCAAATAAAGAAGCTGCCACCTGCTGTATTCCAGAAAAATAATAACGTACAAGTTGCTCAAATAAAGAGACTGCCGCTTGCCGTTTTCCAAAATAATAATAACGTACAAGTTGCTCATGAAGAGACCGCCGCTTGTCGTTTTCCAAAATAATAATAACGTACAAGTTGCTCATGAAGAGACCGCCGCTTGTCGTTTTCCAAAAATAATAATAACGTACAAGTTGCTCATGAAGAGACCGCCGCTTGTCGTTTTCCAAAATAATAATAACATACAAGTTGCTCATGAAGAGACCGCCGCTTGTCGTTTTCCAAAAATAATAATAACGCACAAGTTGCTCATGAAGAGACCGCCGCTTGTCGTTTTCCAAAAATAATAGTAACGCACAAGTTGCTCATGAAGAGACCGCCGCTTGTCGTTTTCCAACGATGTCTATAACGTACAAGTTGCTCATGAAGAGACCGCCGCTTGTCGTTTTCCAAAAATAATAGTAACGCACAAGTTGCTCATGAAGAGACCACCGCTTGTCGTTTTCCAACGATGTCTATAACGTACAAGTTGCTCATGAAGAGACCGCCGCTTGCCGTTTTCCAAAAAATAATAACGTACAAGTTGCTCATGAAGAGACTACTGCTTGTCGTTTCCAAAAATAATAATAACGCACAAGTTGGTCATGAAGAGACTGCCGCTTGCCGTTTTCCAAAATAATAATAACGTACAAGTTGCTCATGAAGAGACCGCCGCTTGCCGTTTTCCAAAAAATAACTCAGAAGGAAATTGCGATGACACTGGCAGAGAATAAAATCTTCGTCAAAGAGAACCATGAATCAATCCTTCCCAAGGAGATCACATACTTAAATGTGCAAAATAAATGCACCATTCGTCTAGGTGGCGACTTCACTGGGGAAAATCATGAGATAGCCTATGCAAGAGACAACAACTCCCTCTAGGAATAAACCAGAAAGAAAACAGTCAAACAAGACTCCACCCAATGAGAAAGTAACTCGATTGGGGGATTCATCTTATCCAAAAATGGACAAGGTAGGCTAAATCAAAAAAATCATCCACGAGGATTAGCTCAGTTGGGGAATTTAGAAAGGGAGCACATTTTCTGCCTAAGCTAAACTTCTACTTGGAAAGAACATGTACATTGGCTTAATAAACAAAGTATACAACCCAAAATCAACGACAAATGTGAATATGCATGCGTGATATAAGTGTAAATGAATAAATGAATGTTATGCTGACAAAACGAACAGATGGAATATCTTGAAGACGATAAGATGTCACGAAATAATAGATACTCGGCCAATCTTAAAAAAAACGGAAAATAACTGGAACTGGAACCACAAAGCAACGTCGGAGCGTATCGCGCTACAAGGCTCAAGTCTTCTGAGGAGAAAAGTATTCAAATCCAATCTTCTAATACCAATAGACTACTGGCATGAGACAAAGCGTACCACACTTCAGAAATCTGCTCAAACAAAGGTAACCAGAACAACGCTTAACTGGAACAGCTGGGGAGTCACCAAACTTAGTACCACGAGAAACGCAAATTTACACAACCAACACCTCATGACGATTTTGAAATAAAACATGTTCATCATGCAAGGATAAATTACTGTATTGTTTTGCATTTCATGGCTTGACCATCCTCGGAACAACTGTTAATATTCCTTTCATTATTCACGACACATTTTTAAAAAAAATAAGAATACTTTAAATAAATTTGTTTCAAATATTTCCGTAAAATTAAAATTTTGCCCACAAAAGGTAAATGCTCAAATTTCATTAACAAGATGGTAGTTCGCTAACAACGTGACTCCCACGGCTTACAAAAGTTTGGGAAATAGTACATGAAAGAAAGGGTTACACAAAAACAATGATCATTATTCTCCCTAACAACTTCGAATTTCAAAATGTGCTCAAATACCAAGACTGGTTTGACCAAAACATGCCTAAGCCGCCCCTTCGGGTTTTCAACTTAGCAAACTGTCAACTCAAACCTAAGCGAAATATCTCTTGACTGCATCGGCGTTCATGGAGCGCGGGAGCTCTTCACCGTCCATATTGGTGAGAATCAAGGCACCTCCAGAGAAAACCTTCTTAACGACATATGGTCCTTCATAATTCAGAGCCCACTTGCCCCTAGAATCAGGTTTGAAAGATAATATCTTCTTGAGCACAAGGTCACCTTCTCTGAACTCGCGTGGTCGAACCTTCTTATCAAAAGCCTTCTTCATTCTCTGCTGATACAATTGGCCGTGACACAATGCTGTCAATCTCTTTTCTTCAATTAAATTCAACTGATCATATCTACTTTGACACCATTCAGCCTCAGAAAGTTTAGCTTCCATCAACACTCTCATAGACGGGATCTCAACCTCCACGGGGAGTACTGCTTCCATACCATAAACTAGGGAAAATGGGGTTGCGCCTGTTGAAGTTCGAACTGAAGTACGGTATCCATGCAGAGCAAACGGAAGCATTTCATGCCAATCTTTATAAGTTACCACCATCTTCTGGACAATCTTCTTGATATTCTTGTTAGCAGCTTCAACAGCCCCATTCATCTTCGGTCTGTAAGGAGAAGAATTATGATGTTCGATCTTGAACTCTTCACAAAGTTCTTTCATCATCTTGTTATTCAAATTCGAACCATTATCAGTGATGATCTTGCTCGGGATACCGTATCGATAAATGATCTGATTATTGATAAATCTAACTACCACCTGTCTGGTTACATTAGCATAAGATGCTGCTTCCACCCATTTAGTAAAATAATCGATCGCTACCAAGATGAAACGATGACCATTTGAAGCTTTGGGTTCAATCATTCCAATCATATTAATGCCCCACATAGAGAAAGGCCAAGGTGAAGAGATAACGTTGAGGAGGCTCGGTGGCACATGTATCTTGTCCGCATAAATCTGGAATTTATGACATTTCTTCACATATTTGCAGCAATCAGATTCCATTGTCATCCAATAGTAACCAGCTCTCAACATCTTTTTAGCCATTGCATGTCCGTTGGCGTGAGTGCCAAAAGATCCTTCTTGTACTTCTTGCATCAGCATGTCTGCTTCACGTCTGTCTACACATCTGAGCAAGACCATGTCGTAATTCCTCTTATATAATACTTCTTCATTGAGGAAGAAACTACTTGCCAATCTTCTCAACGTCTTCCTATCTTTATTGGATGCCCCAGGCGGGTACTCTTGAGTTTGAAGAACACGTTTAATGTCATTGAACCACGGTTTATCGTCGGTAACCTCTTCTACTGAGAACACATGAGCAGGTCTGTCGAGGCGCATAACCCGGATTGTAGGCACATCGTTCCAACCATTCACTTGAAACATTGAGGACAAAGTAGCTAAAGCATCAGCCATTTGGTTTTCATCTCTAGGGATATGATGTAATTCCACTTTGTTGAAGAAAGTTAATAATCTTCTAGCATAGTCTATGTAAGGGATCAAACCAGGATGACGAGTCTCCCATTCTCCTTTGATTTGATTAATTACTAATTCCGAATCTCCGTAAATATCAAGAATCTTAATCCTTAGATCCACTTCTTCTTCGAGACCCAAAATATATGCCTCATATTCAGCCATGTTGTTCGTGCAGTCAAACTTCAATCTCGCCGTGAACGGGATATGAGTACCTCGGGGAGTGACGATGATTGCCCCAATTCCATTTCCATAAGAGTTCACAGCTCCATCAAATATCAAACCCCAATGCGATTCGGGATCAGGTCCTTCTTCAGGTAACGACTCTTCACAATCTTTAGCTTTCAAGTACATAACATCTTCATCTGGGAAATCAAACTTGATGGATTAATAATCGTCAATTGGTTGGTGAGCCAAATGATCGGCTAAAATACTCCCTTTGATTTCTTTCTGAGTGTGATACTCAATGTCATATTCGGATAACAACATCTGCCAACGGGATATTCTTCCAGATAAGGCGGGCTTCTCAAAGATATACTTGATCGGATCCATTTTGGAGATCAACCAAGTGGTGTGGTTAATCATATACTGGCGCAGACGGCGAGCAGCCCAAGCTAAAGCACAGTAGGTTTTCTCAAGCATTGAGTATCGAGACTCACAGTCTGTGAATTTCTTACTCAGATAATATATGGCATATTCCTTTCTTCCAGTCTCATCTTGTTGACCAAGCACACATCCCATGGAATCTTCCAATATAGTCAGGTACATAATCAAAGGTCTTCCTTCCACTGGAGGAATCAAAATGGGAGGTTCAAGTAAATATTCTTTGATGCTATCAAAAGCTCTCTGACAATCTTCTGTCCACACACATCCTTGGTTCTTTCTGAGGAGCTTGAAAATCGGCCCACAGGTAGCAGTCATATGACATATAAATCTATAAATATAGTTCAGTCTCCCAAGGAATCCTCTTACTTGTTTTTCCGTCTTGGGTGCGGGCATTTCCCGAATAGCTTTGACTTTATCAGGATCTACCTCAATACCTTTCTGACTGACAATGAAACCCAGAAGTCTTCCAGAACGAACACCAAAAGTGCACTTGTTGGGATTCAGACGGAGTTTATACTTTCTCAAACGCTGGAATAACTTCAATAAGTGTTCCAAATGATCCTCTTCAGTTTGTGATTTGGAAATCATGTAATTCTGTAGCGATAAAAAATGTAGCGGGGTAAATCGGAGATCGAATTATTGATTAATTCGTCTCACAAAAGCAAGAGTCGCCACCGCGCTTTATTGTTTCCAAAGGAAAAGGGAAAAGAGCGAAATAAAACCCTAAATATGCAATGTAAATAATAATAAAAATACAAAGCGTTTTTGAAAAGAGATCTTATGGTTCGGGGGTTGGTTATACAATGGGAAGGTATTAGCACCCAATGCATCTATAGTACTCTATAGGAACCTTTTGAAATATCTGTTTTATTTAAAATCGATTCCTTGATTGAAAATAAATCGTTTTGGCCGAAACGGGATACGGACGAGTTTTTGAAGGTACGACGACCTAATGTCGAAGTTTTGACTTAAAAGGTATAAGTTTTGAAAAGATTGAAGATTTGAGGAAAAATTATCCTAAGTTTTAATGAAATGCGAAAGTTCGCGCAGTTGAGGACATGAAGTCTACAAATTTACTGTTTTTCCTTTGGATTTAAACATAAACAGAATAAACAAATAAATATGGAATAAATGAACAGACAAAATAAGCGGATAATGATTAAATAACGATAATTTAAATGATAGACTAAATGATGCGAATAATGCATTTTTATGATTTTTTTTTGGTATGGATAAAAAGCAAGAGAATTATTTAACGAAGACATAATGTTTTTTAGTTTTAAGTTTTATTTTATATATTTTGATATTAATATTAATAAAGCAAGAAAATGAATTAATAAAATATTTTTTTAAGTTTTCTATTTTTATATGTTTTAAAGTTTTTGTTTAATAACGATGTAAGGGGAGAATTAATTAGAAAAAATAAAGTGTCTTCATTCTTAAATTCTATATTTTTTATGTATATGAAAATAAAGTACTTATTTAAAAGATTAAGAGGTTCTAAATTAAATTAAAAGTTATTAATTACCCTAATGAAATAAAATTAAAACTCCTAAATTAAATCCAAAGTTTAAACTAAAAAGGTCAAACTAATTAAAAATTACCTAGTTAGATATATATCTTGTTTTTATTATACTTACTAATTAACTTAACATAATAACAATTCTAAAAGATTAGAGAAAGTAAAATAAAAAAGAGTGTATCAAAGAAAAAGGAAAAGCAAAATATATGGGCTAGGTGGTTTGAGAGGGCCCATACAGAAAGAAAAAAAGAGGGGGTGCAGAAGCAGGTCGTGTGGGCTTAAGCAGGAAAATGGGGTGAGGCCCATTAGTTTTACAATTGTTTTAGGGTTAACACGGATTTGTTTAGTTGAATGGGATTAGGTTAAGGTCTTGGCCGAAACGGCGCTGTTCGCTTGCTCCTGCGTTCTTCTTCTACCGTTCGTGTTCTTCTTCGTCTTCTTCATGCTTCTGAACTTGCCTAAGCTTCCTTGCCCAAAGGCCACCAGCATTCCAAACTCCTCTTCCCTCCGACGCGAGCCAAGGCACGATGGGTTCACGGTACGAAAACGCTTTCTGATTTGTTAAAGCTTGGTTACATTTTGCATGTGTTGATTCCGATTACATTGATTCTTACTTCGAACTTTTAATGTTATTTGATGCATGAAAGAAAGGGAAAGAAAAGGGTTACCTTCGGAGACGGAGGAGGAGGTCGGGTGAGCGTAGGAGGCCGAGGCGAGGAAGGGAGGCGCGTCGCGAGCTTGCTTCGGTGGCCGGTATTTGTATTCGTGTCTTTCTTCTTCTTTCTGACTGGTTACCTTAGCTTTGATCTTTCTCTTCTTCTTTTGCCTTGGTACTGTATGCTTCGATGTTTTGGACGATTGAGTGCTACTGTTTGAAAAAATGCTTTTGACTAGCTTCTTTCTTCTTAACTGTGCTTCTGTACGATATTCGTTGGCCTATGATAATGTTTTTAAGGCCTTGTGTGCTACCGTTAAAATGTTGTTTTAACCAACTTCTTTCTTCCTCTTTCTCACCTTGGTGCTGTATGATTTAAATGGCCAATGATGGTAACTCTGAGGCCTTGCTCATGTTGCCTTCGAAGTTGGTTTTGGCTGGATCGTTTCAGGTTCGGCCTAGCTTAGCTTCAGCAGGTTTGAGATTGATGATGTTCATGGCTTGGGCAATCAGTTTGACAGGTTTAGGGGTATACTGGTTATGTTGGTTTTACGCAGGTTGATGGAAACAGGGGAATAGGCTTTTTTTTGTTGTTAGGCCATATTGGTTGTATGGTTTAAACTGGTTTTGTGTTGGTTGGACAGTAGAAAGGATGGTTTTTTATTTAGGCCATGTGGTGAAATGGTTTGAAAATGGTTAAGGTTGTGAAATTGTTTTTTGATATATGGTTTTGACAGTAGGATGGTGATGTTGGCTTGAGGGCTCAATCAGTTTGTGAGGTTTAGGCCATATTGGTTTTTATGGTTTTTTGACAGTAGGAATGGTTATGCAGGTTCTTATTGTTTTGGTATCTTTTTGTTGACAACAAATTTTTCTCAGTCTTGAAGGCTTGGAGATTGATGGATTCTGATATGTGATTTTTGTTGTTATGTTATAACAGTCTTCTTTTCCTTTGTTTACGTTACAGGCTGGAGATTTGAAATATTTCTCACCCTCTTCCTGGCATTCTGCACCATACTGTTACATCTAATTTGTTTCTATTCCTATTTTATGTTTTTACTTTTTACTGGCTATATTACTGCAGTTTGTCTTGTATCTCTTCCTGCCTAAGCCAAACCTGTAAAACCACACTTCCTCCTCTCTTTTTCTCTCTCAGTACAGTTTTGACAATAAAATGATATGTTGTACTATTTTCTGAAATTGCAAAAGGCTGGAATATGATGAAAAAAGGAATGTTACATTGCTTGCATATTGGTTAAACTGCATCTCTTTTGACTTCCAATGCAATAGTATAGCTTATGGTTTGTTTTCTACTATGTGGGCATAGGTTTACGTTGGAATTTTGTTTGCTCGCATATGTTGTTTAGATTATGCAGGGACTTTGTATGCTGTGCATATTTTGAAAAAAAAATGCATTGGATTTTAAAAAAATGCAATTAATTTGAAAGATGCAATTTCTTTGACAAAAGTGAATTTGTGCATTCATTTATAAAAATTCCTCTCTTTTTTGTGAACCGGGAGAAATCCCGTGATTTGCAAAAAAGGGTAAACTGATTCCGGACATTGCTTTTAATGATGAACATTAAATAATTTTGCTTTTAATTATTTGTTCAAATTCTAATTTCTTTTAATTTTTGCAGGTAACATCAAGTGAGCAGACAAAAAATGCATTGGATCAGAAGATTTAGAATTAGGAATATTAGATTAATTTTTTTATTTCATTTTAACTTTGTAAAATTATTATTGTAATTTTGTTGTAATAAATACAATATTTACACAATAATTATACAATTAGAAAAAATGAATAAAAATCCAATATTCGCCAATTAATTTCTTCCTTCTCTAATTATTTATTTCATCGTTTACAATTCTTTAATCGTATAATAATTGAAAACGAATTTCAACTACCTACATTCAGAATAATAAACAGATAAATAAATAATTATCATTGATCAATTAATAGTCTCAATTATTTAATTCATCATCCATAACTTTCTAAATTATAATAATTAAAATAGAATTTCAATTATTTAACTTAGAATGACAAATGATTAAATAATCATTATTGACCAATAAACTTTTCCGAATATTTATTATATTATTCATAAATCTTTAAATTATGTAATAACTGAGAATGAATTCCAGTTATTTAAATTTAAGATAGTGAGTAATAAATAAATACTGTCTGCACAATTAATGCGCCTCTTCTCTAATGTTTATTTTATTATCTATACATCTTTAAATTACATAATAATCGAAAACAAATTCTAATTATTTAAATTTAAGATAATAAATAATTAATAAACATTATTTTAGCACGAATCGATTAAATGATTTAGTGTTCAACATAAATAGCTCTCGGCCTGAAAAAAGTTATGAATTTTAAAATCAATGGATCAAAACACTTGTAATGTAATGATGCAGGTAGGAGATGATATCTTAGGTCAAAATTTGGGGTACAACAGCTGCCCCTATTTAAGTTTCTTCTATCCGGAGATATGAAGATTGAAATCTTCGTTTCGACGAGATTGAAGGTACTTAAATACATAATTACGCAAATTTTGTCCTAAGATGCCGTCGTCATGTTTGATATGAATGCAGTGATTGAACTCACAGAGAAAGATATTGTATGAAACAAGACAATGTTGGGGGAATCGAACACCAACAAAACACAGAGACATGGATTATACATTACTGGGGAAACAAGCTATCGACTTCAAACGACAGACTCCTGACAGTGAACAAAAACTGAGGGGATACAACCTCTGACCCTAACAAAGAGAGCATCTTGCATAGGCCATAACAGATCATTGATCCAAAACAGTGAGTTCGCAACTTAAGGTCAATGATAGACAGAGAGTATCAAATTGCTGATAACTGATTACCGACTTCTGGAGGTACAGATTCGTAACAGACTTCTCTGCTAGATTTTCGGAGAGATACCAATTAATGCTGAAGTAATAAGATTGTAGATACGAAAGTTGTTCAAATAAAGAAAACTGCCACTTGTTGTCGTCCAAAGAAAATACCGATAACATACAAGCTGCTCAAATAAAGAGGTTACCGCTTGCCGCTGTCCAAAGAAAATACCAATAACATACAAGCTGCTCAAATAAAGAAGCTGCCGCTTGTTGTTGTCCAAAGAAAATACCAATAACATACAAGCTGCTCAAATAAAGAAGCTGACGCTTGCTGTATTCCAGAAAAGTAATAACGTACCGGTAACTCATGAAGAGTTTGCTGCTTGTCGCTTTCAGAAAAATAAAATGACGCACTAGTAGCTCGTGAAGAACTGCTGCTCGGTACTTTCAGAAAAATAAATGACGCACTAGTAGCTCGTGAAGAACTGCTGCTCGGCGCTTTCAAAAAAGTAAATGACGCACTAGTAGCTCGTGAAGAGCTGCTGCTCGGCGCTTTCAAAAAAGTAAATGACGCACTAGTAGCTCGTGAAGAGCTGCTGCTCGGCGCTTTCAAAAAGTAACGTACAAGTTGCTCATGAAGAGCTTCCGCTTGTCGTTTTCCAACGGCGTCTATAACGTACAAGTTGCTCGTGAAGAGCTGCCGCTTGTCGTCTTCCAAAAACCAAACAGAAGGAAATTGCGATGATATTGGCAGAGAATAAAATCCTCGTCAAAGAGAACCATGAATCAATCCTTCCCGAGGAGATCACCTACTTAAAGGTGCAACATAAATGCACCACCCGTCTAGGTCGCGAACTTATTGGGGAGAATCAAAGAGATAGCCTACGCAAGGGGCAACAACTTCATCCAGAAATAACCTAGAGAGAAAACAGTCAAACAAGACTCCACCCAATGAGAAAGTAACTTGATTAGGGAATTTAGAAAGGAAGTACATTTTCTGCCTAAACTAACCTTTTACTTGGAAAGAAACATGTACGCTGTTTGAATAAACAAAGTACAACCCAACATCAATGGCAAATATGAATATGCATGCGTGATATAAGTGTAAATGAATAAATGAATGTTATGCTGACAAAACAACCAGACGGAATAACTTGAAGGTAATAAGATGTCACAGCATAATAGACACTTGGCCAATCTTGAAAAAGACGGAAAATAACTGGAACTGGAAACACGAAGCAACGTCAGAGCGTATCACGCTACAAGGCTCAAGTCTTCTGAGGAGAAAAGCATCCAAATCCACTCTTCTAACACCAATAGACCACGGTATGAGACGAAGCGTACCACACTTCAGAAATCTGCTCAAACAAAGGTAGCCAAAACAACACTTAACTGGAACAACTGGGGAGCCACCAAACTTAGCACCACCAGAAACACGAGCTTACACAAATAACACTTCATGACAGTGTTGAAACGAAACATGTTCACCATGCACGGATAAACTACTGTACTGTTTTGCATTTCATGGCTTGACCATCCTCGGAACGAACTGTTAATATTCCCTTCGTTATTCACGACACATTTTAAAAATAAGAATACTTTAAGTAACTTTGTTTCAAGTATTTCCACAAAAAATTAAAATTTTGCCCACAAAAGGTAAATGCTCAAATTTCATTAATAATATGGTAGTTCGCTAACAATGCGACTCCAACAGTTTACAAAAGTTTGGGAAATAGTACATGAAATAAAAGGTTACAAAAAAAAACAATGATCACTATTTTCCCTAACAACTTTGAATTCCAAAATGTGCTCAAATGCCACAGCCGAGATGACCAAAAGCCTGCCTAAGCGAAATACTTCTTGACTGCATCGGCGTTCAATGGACGCGGGAGCTCTTCACCGTCCATATTGGTGAGAATCAAGGCACCTCCAGAGAAAACTTTCTTAACGACATACGGTCCTTCGTAATTCGGAGCCCACTTGCCCCTTGAATCAGGTTGGAAAGATAATATTTTCTTGAGTACAAGGTCACCTTCTCTGAACTCGCGCGGTCGAACCTTCTTATCAAAAGCCTTCTTTATCCTCTGCTGATACAATTGACCGTGACACAAAGCTGTCAATCTCTTTTCTTCGATTAAATTCAACTGATCATACCTACTTTGACACCATTCAGCCTCAGAAAGTTTAGCTTCCATCAACACTCTCAGAGACGGAATCTCAACCTCCACGGGGAGTACTGCTTCCATACCATAAACTAGGGAAAATGGGGTTGCGCCCGTTGAAGTTCGAACTGAAGTACGGTATCCATGTAAAGCAAACGGAAGCATTTCATGCCAATCTTTATAAGTTACCACCATCTTCTGGACAATCTTCTTGATATTCTTGTTAGCAGCTTCAACAGCTCCATTCATCTTTGGTCTGTAAGGAGAAGAATTATGATGTTCGATCTTGAACTCTTCACAAAGCTCCTTCATCATCTTGTTATTCAAATTCGAACCATTATCAGTGATGATCTTGCTCGGGATACCGTATCGACAAATGATCTGATTCTTGATAAATCTGACTACCACCTGTCTGGTTACATTAGCATAAGATGCTGCTTCCACCCACTTAGTAAAATAATCAATCGCTACCAAGATGAAACGATGACCATTTGAAGCTTTGGGTTCAATCATCCCAATCATATCAATGCCCCACATAGAGAAAGGCCAAGGTGAAGATATAACATTGAGGAGGGTCGGCGGCACGTGCATCTTGTCCGCATAAATCTGGCATTTATGACACTTCTTCACATACTTGCAGCAATCAGATTCCATTGTCATCCAATAGTAACCAGTTCTCAACATCTTTCTAGCCATTGTATGTCCATTGGCATGAGTGCCAAAGGACCCTTCATGTACTTCTTGCATCAGCATGTCTGCTTCACGTCTGTCTACACATCTGAGCAAGACCATGTCGTAATTCCTCTTATACAAAACCTCTTCATTGAGAAAGAAACTGCTTGCTAATCTTCTCAACGTCTTCCTATCTTTATTGGATGCCCCGGGCGGGTACTCTTGAGTTTGAAGAACACGTTTAATGTCATAGAACCACGGTTTGTCGTCGGTGACCTCTTCCACTGAGAACACATGAGCAGGTATGTCGAGGCGCATAACTCAGATTGTAGGCACGTCGTTCCAATCATTCACTTGAAACATTGAAGACAAAGTAGCTAAAGCATCAGCCATTTGATTCTCATCTCTAGGGATATGATGTAATTCCACCTTGTTAAAGAAATTTAACAACCTTCTAGCATAGTCTCTGTAAGGGATCAAACCAGGATGACGAGTCTCCCATTCTCCTTTGATTTGATTAATCACTAATGCCAAATCTCCGTAAATCTCAAGAATCTTAATCTTTAGATCCACTGCTTCCTCGAGACCCATAATACATGCCTCATATTCAGCCATGTTGTTCGTACAGTCAAACTTCAGTCTTGCCGTGAACGGGATATGAGTACCTCGGGGAGTAACGATGATGGCCCCAATTCCATTTCCATAGGAATTCACAGCTCCGTCAAATATCAAACCCCAACGGGATTCAGGATCAGGTCCTTCTTTAGGTAATGGCTCTTCACAATCTTTAGCTTTCAAGTACATAACATCTTCATCTGGGAAATCGAACTTGATGGATTGATAGTCTTCAATTGGTTGGTGAGCCAAATGATCGGCTAAAATACTCCCTTTGATTGCTTTCTGAGTGTGATACTCAATGTCATATTCAGATAACAACATCTGCCAACGGGCTATTCTTCCAGATAAGGCGGGCTTCTCAAAGATATACTTGATCGGATCCATTTTGGAGATCAACCAAGTAGTGTGGTTAATCATATACTGGCGCAGACGGCGAGCAGCCCAGGCTAAAGCACAACAGGTTTTCTCAAGTAATGAGTACCGAGATTCACAGTCTGTGAATTTCTTACTCAAATAATATACGGCGTGCTCCTTTCTTCCAGTCTCATCTTGTTGACCAAGCACACATCCCATGGAATCTTCCAATATAGTCAGGTACATAATCAAAGGTCTTCCTTCCACCGGAGGAATCAAAATGGGAGTGTGATCGGTGGATCTGGAACTGACTGTTTAACGCTGGTTCGCGAAATGTCGCGGAAGCAAGAGTCGCCACCGTCTTTTATTTTCTCCAAATGGAAAGGACAAAAGCACAGAAAAATTCCTTAAAAGAGATTGCTCTCGGTTCGGGAGGTAGGTTATAGAAAGGGAAGGTGTTAGCACCCTTTCTATCCATGGTTATCCATGGGCTCTTAGATACTTGCTCAATGTGTTTTCAAAATTGTTTGTTTGCTTTTCAATGTGGGTTTTAAAAAGTTTCTTTGAAAATTTTCAGTTCGACTCGTACGTCAGAGTGTTTGAAAAATTGCTTTCGAAAGCTTTTTTTTTGAAAATGTGTTGGTGTGAAAAGATCCTTTGATTTGTTTTTGAAATTAGAGCAAGTATCCTTGAGAACCTACCTACCCTAAGGAATTCGTCTGTGTAGATGTCCTTAAAAGTAGTGCCATCCCACCATTGAGAGGTAGGTAGCACCACCGTTGGAGGTATTCGGGTCAATTCGGGGTTCGGGACATGGTGATCACCGGAGCAATAGGAAGACACCTTAGAAGCTACCCTCATGCCAGGTTCCCGGATCATGAGGACTTACTAAGACATCCTCTACTCGACGATCACCTTTCGAGGCAAGGCAACAGTGAGGCGTACCCTAGGGGTGGTGTGTGATTTGTGTGTCAGATTCGCTTATCTTTGTCTTATTATGCCAAAGTGATCTATGCGTTTGATTTTAATTAGACACTCATTCTTTCATGCTTGATTAACAGTTAGGAGTGCGGAAAAGATAAATCTACGACTATTACAAAGGCGCGGGCCCACATCGCCAAAATTTCCAGGACCCGATTTAGCGGAAAAATAAATAATGCGAATAAATAAAAGTGCGAAAAGTAAATTACATGGCTTAGGGACAATTACATAATTATAATTAAATGATAAAAAGTAAATGCGCAAAATTAATAATTAAAACGAAAATAGGGCGTTGGACCCTTTTGCAAGTAATTAAAAGTTAATGAGAATTAAAGATTAAATGATTAAATGTTTTTTGGTATTTCGTGTTTTTTTTTTTTTTTTAGATTTAATGAAAAAAAAGAAATCAATTGAAATTAAATTAGACGGCAAACCCTAATTCTAACGTTTTTTATTTATTAAGAAAAGAATTAAAATATGATCTAAATTAAACCTAAAATTTATTATGTACAATTTTTAATTATAAAAATAAAAATAAATAAATAATAATTGTAAAAAAGGGAAAAAATTATAAAGATATAAACATCATCAATTAACCTAAGTCTATGTTTTTGGATTTTAGTTATATAAAAAAAAATGTAAATTAAACCTAATTTGAAATTAATTTATTTACATGCTAGGAAAATAATCATAATAAAGTAAATATTATTTTTTTGATTTTTTCTGAATTTTTGAATGTTTTATATATTTTTTGGTAAAAGAATTAATTAATTAAAACAAATAAGAATAGATAATAGAATAATAAAAAGAATAAAGTATGAAAAAAAGAAAACAAAGCAAACCAGGGGGGTAAACCCAGTTTTGGAGGTTCAGGCTTGATGATTGCTGGCCCACTTGTATTGAATTCGTTGACTTCTTGGATTAGGTGCTAGTGCATTGACTTGCTGCATTATAGGCCTGGAATCTGAGCCCTTAATCTGCATCTTCTAGACACCTGTGCGCTTGGATTTGGGGGTATATCATGAGTCATAGCATGAGCGTTACACCTGAATTTGAAGGAAAAAATATTATGGAGAAAGTATGAGACCTGGGGTTCGAACCCAGGTCTAGGAGATTACATGCATGGACACCTGCCAATTGAGCTGAGCGCACATTATTAATATATAATAGCGTTTAAATAATATAAAGACAAATTGGTTAATGGTCACTAAAATAAAAAAAAGAACGCGCGGTGATTTAAACTGGCCAGTCCCAGCGTGACACGACGTCATCATCTTCATCCCTGTAAAAACACAACTAATAAGCAACGGTTTTGCAGTGTTGCGTTAGGGGGTTTTCCAGAAAATAGCGATTAGCCATATATGGAACATAAATCCATCGCGAGGGTTCAGTCCTCATCGTCTGGAGGTGCTGAGTCCAACCCTGGCCATCTTGAACCCTAATTTTACCTGATTATGAAACCCCCAATTTGGGAAACCTGAAACCCTAATGTTTGTTAATGGCGGAATCGCGTGGATGGCATGAAAACTCAATCAAATATAATGGTTAGTTCAGGAATATCATCATGAGTATGAATACATAAATAAAAATGCATAATTATGCTTGCATCATGCTACACGATAAAGAATTTTTCTTGGTACAGGGTGAGTTCAAACTACCAGTTTTTTGAAGTTCTGATTGTAGTTCTTGATTGGTATACGCTCAGAATCAACCAAGGAAACTAAGGGGATCAAGATTAGAGTGTGAATCGCCCTGGAACCCTGAAAACAGTTTTGTATTTTTGGAAAAAAGTCAAGTTTACAAGGTGTTTTTTCAGCGCAGCTTTTTGTCTCTAGGGTTTTGGTTTGTGATACTGAGTATGTATAGAACATGTTAGGTCAACAAAGTTGGATAGAATCTCATGAATTCAATGGTTTAAGATTTGATTTGCTTAATATCTTTTTCCAATCTTTTTTCATGTTATTTTTGTTCAATCATGATCCAATCTCATCCCAATTTGCCTAATTGGGATATGCACGAAATATTATGAATAAACATGCATGAAAAGATTTTTTTAGGTTAAGTTTGATATTTTTCATATATTAAAATCATTTAAATGAATATAAATTAATATTAATTCAAATAAATAATTAAAAAATATGAGAATACTTCCCTTTGGGCCTAGTGGTCGTGCATAGGCTTGGCATGAAGAAATTTGGAAGAAAATTGGGCCCATTTGCATTTTTAGGCCTTTTGCATCAATGTTGACTTTCAAGAATTCCCAAAAATTTCCCAACTTCCACAAGGCATAACTTGGTCAATTTTTAAGCTTTTCACATGTTCTTGGACATTTTGGAAAGGTCTTTGAGTCCTTTAACCAATGCCTTTGGTCCCATGTCATTTTGATTTACCAATCTCAAGTTATGGCCTTTGACTTAAAGTCACTTTTTGTTGACTTTTGAAAATGACCTATAATGTTGAAATTGATAACTTTTTGTGAGAGCATTTCTTGGACTTGGAATATGAAGATGAATTGTAGGAAATGTCTTTCTCTTCAAAATGAGCTTTGGATGGAATTTTTCTGATAATCCATGTGAAAGTTATGCCCTGGTCAATTTCAGTTGACTTTTTCAGCTGTCCAAATATAGCAACTTTTGCATCTTTGATGATTTCTGAGCCAGATTTTGAGAATCATGATCAAGCATTGATCAAATGATGTTTGTGGCTTCAAAATGATATGTTGACCAAAAATTTGAACTTTTGACTGTCAAATGACCATTTTGCCCCTACAGTTGACTGTAGTGCAATTTAGGGTTTTGACTGTGCAATTTTGAGCTGAATGCCTTGAAACTTGTTATGAGGATCTTTGACCATCTTTGTAAGCACATGAGACTTGATTGGGCCTTTGAAAAGTTCATTTGCTTGACCAGAACTCAAACCCTAGTTTTGACTGTATAGGAGCTAGTTGAGCTGCACCACCCTTGGGGCATTTTGTGACCTTGGCTTTGACAATTCTTGATGAATATGGGAGGGCAAATTTTGGGGTACAACAGTTGCCCCTGTTCAATCTTCTTAGACCTGAGGATGCAGATTGGCTGACGTGCCTTTCGTAATCCGAGGGTAGAGGATGATTGAACACTAAAGTGCCCAGAAATTTGCGCTCACATAGTAATAGTGATGATGAGGGAATGGGCTTATAGATGCCATTTGGATGTTGCTTGGATAGGATGATGGGCTTATAGATGCCATCTGGATATTGATCGCGTAGGAAGTTCCTTAGCGAGAACCTGCATACCTGCAAAACAGAAAAATGAGTACCTGACACGTCGCAGGAGCTGATTTTAGATGCTTGATATAGATATGTCCTGATTGGTTACAGGAGTTGAGTCTGGAGCTTCAAACGCTGATGAATGAACCAGGAATGGTTACTGCCTTAATCATGAATGGTAAGAGAACCTTGGGTGATTTTAACTTCAACAACGCTCGTTGAGAAAAATCTTGGTGAGAATTACCATCTTTGTAGTGTCAGGAAGGGAACCAAAGGATATTACAATCTCAAAGGGAGTTACCTCACTCACGTTGGAGAGGGAACTATAGGAAATTATAATCTGAAAGGAGATATCACCTCACGCTCATGCCGGAGAGGGAAACATCTGAAGAAGGAATTACCACCTCACGCGCCGTTGGAGAGGGGACCATGAGAGAATATCACCTCACGCTCATGCCGGAGAGGGAAACATCTGAAAAAGGAATTACCACCTCACACGCCGTCGGAGAGGGGACCACAAAAGAATATCACCTCACGCTCATCGTCGGAGAGGAAAACATCTTGAAAAAGGAATTACCACTTCACACGCCGTTGGAGAGGGGACCATAAGAGAATATCACCTCACGCTCATGCCGGAGAGGGGACCATAAGAGAATATCACCTCACGCTCATGCCGGAGAGGGGAACATCAAAAAGACTTCTGGAAGCAATATCAGAACGTCGCCATATCTGGTTTACATCTGAAACTATATCTGGAAGGAAATCTGGAAGCAGTATCAGAACGTCACCATATCTGGATCATATCCGAAACTATATCGAGAAGGAATTCTGGAAGCAGTATCAGAACGTCACCATCGCTGGGCTTACATCCGAAACTATATCGAGAAGGAATTCTGGAAGCAGTATCAGAACGTCACCATCGCTGGGCTTACATCTGAAACTATATCGAGAAGGAATTCTGGAAGCAGTATCAGAACGTCACCATCGCTGGGCTTACATCTGAAACTATATCGAGAAGGAATTCTGGAAGCAGTATCAGAACGTCACCATCGCTGGGCTTACATCTGAAACTATATCGAGAAGGAATTCTGGAAGCAGTATCAGAACGTCACCATCGCTGGGCTTACATCTGAAACTATATCGAGAAGGAATTCTGGAAGCAGTGTCAGAACGTCACCATCGCTGGGCTTACATCTGAAACTATATCGAGAAGGAATTCTGGAAGCAGTATCAGAACGTCACCATCGCTGGGCTTACATCTGAAACTATATCGAGAAGGAATTCTGGAAGCAGTGTCAGAACGTCACCATCGCTGGGCTTACATCTGAAACTATATCGAGAAAGAATTGCGTTAGTTGATAGTAGTCATTTTTGTATTGATCTTTTTCCTGAAAAGGTAGAACATAATTGTATGCAAAATCATGACGCATGAACTGTATGTTTTCAATATCAATGAGATTCGTGTAATATGATGCATATGCATGCTATAATGATGTATGTGACGTTTTATGAATGTATGTTTTCGTCGTAGGAAAATAAATCCTTGACGGGTGCCGGGAAGTCGTATCCTGGGCTGATGTGGAAGAATAGCTCTTGCTTCCGCTGGGGACGATAGTTGCAAGTATACCGGTAGGAGAAGATAACTCTGTTGGGGAATAAACTTGGCGAATGGAGGATTCTGCGGGGAGAGAAAGATATTCTAGCGACCATGCTGGGAAGAAATACTCTGTGGGGGAGATGCTTTTGCTGATTTGTTGAGGATGACTCGCTGAGGATACCTTGCTGTATTGGAAGTATGAATGGACTTCGCTGGGGATAGGAAGATTCTGTTGACGACGCTCTTTCCGTGGCTTTTGGCTGAGGATAACCCAGTTATATCCTGTTAAGGAAATAACTCTTTAAATCAAGCCGGACGACGCGTTCGTGCCCTGCTAGGGGATAAGCTTCCAGAATTGACTGGGGGTACGCTTATTGCTTGGGGAGATGTACTCCAACTTTCCTGGGGAAGCTGGGTTGGACTCTTCTGGGGAAGTTTGGAACTGCATTGGCTATGTTCTTCAACGGAACTTACCCTGATACCTTGGAGGATAGAATAATCAGACTGCTCAGACCAACCTTTACTGCCCCTGTTTCTTGTGGGGGAGGCACTTGTGGGATGCTGCTAGTTGTTGAGAGATAAACCTTCTTCTGGCAGACAGATGACAAGAAGACGGGACATAGTCGTACGCTTTAATCCCTGACTTTTGCCTAGACCGCCCTTTCGGGTTTTCAGTCCACCGGGATACCCATTTTTGCCCAAGCCGCCTTTTCAGGTTTTCGACTTGCCGGGTGTACAGATTTTTTCATTTCATCCCTTCATTTTGCCCGAACCCTTTTGGTTCGCCGGGAAGCCCTTATTTTTGCCTAGGTGTGTCAACCTAGCGGGTCTTTGACTTTGCGTAGTACTTTTTCCGACTATGTCCACGTTCTTAGAATGCAGGGAGATGCCCCTGGCTGCTTGTGTTGCCATGTTACCAGAAGGTATTTGATCAGGTCAGGTTTTGATGCTGGCGTGCCCCAAGTGACTCAGGCAGAGATTTGCCCCAGGCTTTTTGGCCTTTTGAGAGATTCTCTGGATCTTGACTTAACTGCCCCAGATAATGGACAATAGTCATGCCATGCCCCTTGACTGGAAGCGCTTTTGTTCACTAGGTATTCATCGTGCGAAGTTCCCTGCTGTTCAAACAAAGAGTCATATGCAAACAAAGTTATGTTAAAAATGCAACGCTCATGTCTGTCTTGAAGATTTTGAAAATGCGTTCTTTTTTTTCATAAAACAAATGAATGTTTGTAAAACGTGATGTCAACTCATTTATAGTAAGCCTTAAGGAGTCAGGATACCTTTTGTCACAATATGCTTTTGAGCTAACCCATGCTTCAGCTAGGACTTTTTAGGGTTATATCGTGGCCTGGTTCACGGTTTAAGAAACAAAGGATAAAGGCTCAAAGTATTTGTACCCACCCGCTCTTCGTGATGTTCTCCAAACCTAAACTCAGTTGATCATACGTTAGACCTTGCTTTGAGTCTTTGCTCTGATTTTCCGGTGATGATTCAGATGTTGATAACTTATCTTGAATAGGCAGTCATTCCTTTTTATTGAGGGTTTGTAAGACCTCTTTCTTGTCTGGTTTTTGTTATCCCTTTCTTTTTTTTGCCTGAACTGTTTCCTTTTTTGGAATTACAGTCAGCGGGATGCCCCAGTTTTGTAAGTCTCCTTCATGGGTTTTGACTTAATGGGCTTTTCGTTTAGGAATTTTGATGATGACTGCCTGTCTTTTTGATTGTTCTTAACCATTACTGTCTTTGTTTTTGTAAAGATCTCTTCGGTGTCATGCACTTGGGTCAACTGAGAGAACTACCCTGCCCCAGGTTATGATTAAGGGTTTTGATTTTCGAAAATAAAAACTCCTACTTCTTTGGCTCTGATGGGTTGACGAGGGATTATCATCCTTATAACTCCAGTGTTTAGGAATTGAAACAATGCCTGTACCTCATTAGCGGGGTCTGTTCAAAAGCATACTGTAATGATCGCGGTATCGTTTTCGTCATCCTCCCTCAAGAGGCTTAGAATTATTTCAGATCAAGAGTTGACATCAGAAAAAATATGAAAACAGTTTGCGTATAGCGAATGCGAATATGTTGATTCAAAAATAGACATAAGCGATGCATTAATGGAATAACAATGTTTTAACATGAATAAATGTTTAAACAAAAGAAAATCACAACTTGAATCCAAATGAACAAAAAGTGCTTTCTATCCTAGCCACGTTTTGGCATGGGAGCAGTGATCACGTTGGGAGTCTTGGGCACTTCAAACTGAATCTCTCCAGCATCGATCATGCCTTGAATTTTGTACTTCAGCGCCCAACAATCCTCAGTATCGTGCCCCGGGCTACCAGAATGGTAAGCGCACCTTGCTTCAGGGTTATAGCTTGGAGAGGAGGTCTTTGGATTTGCAGGAGGATTGATCACCGCAATCAGATTCATCTTTAACATGTGTTGCAAGGCTCGTGACCATGGCATGTTGATATTGGTGAATTGTCTCTTAGGCTCGTCCGGCCTGTTCTGATCAACCCCCTGTTTCTGGCGGGGTCGTTGTTGAACCTGTGAAGTAGTAGCAATTCGGAGAGGTCTATTCACTGGACCCGACCTTTGCCCTCTTGGGAGCTGTTCCATGACCTGGTCCCTGATTTGGGCTGGTTGCTTCATGCCTTGAGGGAGCTGACTGACCATGGCTCTTAGCTCTCCTTGCTCCTGAGCTAAACCTTGAATGAGGGCCCTTTGCCCCAGCATCTGAGTTTTCAATGTGTCTACCTCAGCTTGTAGACGTTTCAGCTGTTCGTCTTTGTCATCCTCAGGACTTTTTCTGATCAGATTCCCCATGAGGAGTGCCCTCAACTCTTCCTGCCCCTTGGATAGACCTAGGAAGATTTCCCTGAACTGAGACTCTTGAGCGTGAAGGTCCTGGTTATCTTGTTGTGAGGCCATTGCTGAAATAAACAGCGAGAAAGGTAAGTGACCTGCAAAAGGGGTACCTGTAATGCAATGATGTGTATGATATGCATGCAATGATTTCAAGGACCTCGCGGGGTAAACAGAGAAACTTTATTAGAATTTGGAACCGGTAGCTTGACTGAAGGCACTGCATATTGTTGAGAGTCCTTCATCAAGGGTCAAAGGCTCACCATATCCAGTGGGTCATAGCCCCTGACAACCTTGGCTAGAGGAAAATAAATCCTCTTTGCCCCTTGCTAAATGTTTGATTCATCATGACCTGCATCACAAGCCCTTGAGATCCTTGAAATGGGTTAGGATGTATGCAATGGTATGCAATGGTATGATGTCATGCTATGCATGGGGTGATGTAGGTAAACCATGTTATGAGTCCCAATTAAGGACTATAAACAAACCCTGCAAGAAATCTAGTAAACCCTGTCATGAGTCCTAGTTAAGGACTATAAACAAAACCTGCGAGACTTAGTAACCCTGTTATGAGTCCCAATTAAGGACTATAAACAAAACCTGCAAGAAACTCGGTAAACCTTGTTATGAGTCCCAATTAAGGACTATAAACAAAACCTGCAAGAAACTCAAGGGTCAGATACTAAGCATGCAAGTAGTTCAAGTATGAAGGCACACAAGTCACACAAGAGAACCCTTAGGGTTTAGGCCAGCATGAGGTCTAGGTATTACCCTCTTGAAGTTGGTGGGTTCAACCTGTCCTATTAGAAGTAACCGGGTTCTAAGGTTCCCAATATCACGGGATTGCTTTCATTGTTCATCGTTTCGATTTAGCCACTGAACTGGCGACCGAAATATTCCAGGAAAGCAACCCTCAATTGAGCGTAGTATCGAGTATCAACCAACCTCGGACTGTACCCAAGTCAGTTATCTCACTACCCTAAAGAGGCCAAGATAGTTCAATTAAGGTTCCTAAGGTCTGTTGATGCTTCACGACACTATGCGGAGGCCCCGTACTCTCCTTGACTGAACTCAAGGGTTACCGGTACACACCAAAGTGCCACATCAACGTAGCAGACTGTTTCAACCATGTCGGTATACCCCGCACAGTTCCCTCATAGCCTTGTTGCTACTTTCTAAGAAAGGTATCCCCCAGATCCGGGTTTAGGATCTATAGAACTCCCAAGCAACCCACAATTTAAAGCACACAAGGAAAACAATTGAAAACATAGTTATAAGCTAGCCCTAAGGTACACCTCACTTTAAGGGGTCCCCAGCAGAGTCGCCAGTTCTGTGATCGGTGGATCTGGAACTGACTGTTTAACGCTGGTTCGCGAAATGTCGCGGAAGCAAGAGTCGCCACCGTCTTTTATTTTCTCCAAATGGAAAGGACAAAAGCACAGAAAAATTCCTTAAAAGAGATTGCTCTCGGTTCGGGAGGTAGGTTATAGAAAGGGAAGGTGTTAGCACCCTTTCTATCCATGGTTATCCATGGGCTCTTAGATACTTGCTCAATGTGTTTTCAAAATTGTTTGTTTGCTTTTCAATGTGGGTTTTAAAAAGTTTCTTTGAAAATTTTCAGTTCGACTCGTACGTCAGAGTGTTTGAAAAATTGCTTTCGAAAGCTTTTTTTTTGAAAATGTGTTGGTGTGAAAAGATCCTTTGATTTGTTTTTGAAATTAGAGCAAGTATCCTTGAGAACCTACCTACCCTAAGGAATTCGTCTGTGTAGATGTCCTTAAAAGTAGTGCCATCCCACCATTGAGAGGTAGGTAGCACCACCGTTGGAGGTATTCGGGTCAATTCGGGGTTCGGGACATGGTGATCACCGGAGCAATAGGAAGACACCTTAGAAGCTACCCTCATGCCAGGTTCCCGGATCATGAGGACTTACTAAGACATCCTCTACTCGACGATCACCTTTCGAGGCAAGGCAACAGTGAGGCGTACCCTAGGGGTGGTGTGTGATTTGTGTGTCAGATTCGCTTATCTTTGTCTTATTATGCCAAAGTGATCTATGCGTTTGATTTTAATTAGACACTCATTCTTTCATGCTTGATTAATAGTTAGGAGTGCGGAAAAGATAAATCTACGACTATTACAAAGGCGCGGGCCCACATCGCCAAAATTTCCAGGACCCGATTTAGCGGAAAAATAAATAATGCGAATAAATAAAAGTGCGAAAAGTAAATTACATGGCTTAGGGACAATTACATAATTATAATTAAATGATAAAAAGTAAATGCGCAAAATTAATAATTAAAACGAAAATAGGGCGTTGGACCCTTTTGCAAGTAATTAAAAGTTAATGAGAATTAAAGATTAAATGATTAAATGTTTTTTGGTATTTCGTGTTTTTTTTTTTTTTTTAGATTTAATGAAAAAAAAGAAATCAATTGAAATTAAATTAGACGGCAAACCCTAATTCTAACGTTTTTTATTTATTAAGAAAAGAATTAAAATATGATCTAAATTAAACCTAAAATTTATTATGTACAATTTTTAATTATAAAAATAAAAATAAATAAATAATAATTGTAAAAAAGGGAAAAAATTATAAAGATATAAACATCATCAATTAACCTAAGTCTATGTTTTTGGATTTTAGTTATATAAAAAAAAAATGTAAATTAAACCTAATTTGAAATTAATTTATTTACATGCTAGGAAAATAATCATAATAAAGTAAATATTATTTTTTTGATTTTTTCTGAATTTTTGAATGTTTTATATATTTTTTGGTAAAAGAATTAATTAATTAAAACAAATAAGAATAGATAATAGAATAATAAAAAGAATAAAGTATGAAAAAAAGAAAACAAAGCAAACCAGGGGGGTAAACCCAGTTTTGGAGGTTCAGGCTTGATGATTGCTGGCCCACTTGTATTGAATTCGTTGACTTCTTGGATTAGGTGCTAGTGCATTGACTTGCTGCATTATAGGCCTGGAATCTGAGCCCTTAATCTGCATCTTCTAGACACCTGTGCGCTTGGATTTGGGGGTATATCATGAGTCATAGCATGAGCGTTACACCTGAATTTGAAGGAAAAAATATTATGGAGAAAGTATGAGACCTGGGGTTCGAACCCAGGTCTAGGAGATTACATGCATGGACACCTGCCAATTGAGCTGAGCGCACATTATTAATATATAATAGCGTTTAAATAATATAAAGACAAATTGGTTAATGGTCACTAAAATAAAAAAAAGAACGCGCGGTGATTTAAACTGGCCAGTCCCAGCGTGACACGACGTCATCATCTTCATCCCTGTAAAAACACAACTAATAAGCAACGGTTTTGCAGTGTTGCGTTAGGGGGTTTTCCAGAAAATAGCGATTAGCCATATATGGAACATAAATCCATCGCGAGGGTTCAGTCCTCATCGTCTGGAGGTGCTGAGTCCAACCCTGGCCATCTTGAACCCTAATTTTACCTGATTATGAAACCCCCAATTTGGGAAACCTGAAACCCTAATGTTTGTTAATGGCGGAATCGCGTGGATGGCATGAAAACTCAATCAAATATAATGGTTAGTTCAGGAATATCATCATGAGTATGAATACATAAATAAAAATGCATAATTATGCTTGCATCATGCTACACGATAAAGAATTTTTCTTGGTACAGGGTGAGTTCAAACTACCAGTTTTTTGAAGTTCTGATTGTAGTTCTTGATTGGTATACGCTCAGAATCAACCAAGGAAACTAAGGGGATCAAGATTAGAGTGTGAATCGCCCTGGAACCCTGAAAACAGTTTTGTATTTTTGGAAAAAAGTCAAGTTTACAAGGTGTTTTTTCAGCGCAGCTTTTTGTCTCTAGGGTTTTGGTTTGTGATACTGAGTATGTATAGAACATGTTAGGTCAACAAAGTTGGATAGAATCTCATGAATTCAATGGTTTAAGATTTGATTTGCTTAATATCTTTTTCCAATCTTTTTTCATGTTATTTTTGTTCAATCATGATCCAATCTCATCCCAATTTGCCTAATTGGGATATGCACGAAATATTATGAATAAACATGCATGAAAAGATTTTTTTAGGTTAAGTTTGATATTTTTCATATATTAAAATCATTTAAATGAATATAAATTAATATTAATTCAAATAAATAATTAAAAAATATGAGAATACTTCCCTTTGGGCCTAGTGGTCGTGCATAGGCTTGGCATGAAGAAATTTGGAAGAAAATTGGGCCCATTTGCATTTTTAGGCCTTTTGCATCAATGTTGACTTTCAAGAATTCCCAAAAATTTCCCAACTTCCACAAGGCATAACTTGGTCAATTTTTAAGCTTTTCACATGTTCTTGGACATTTTGGAAAGGTCTTTGAGTCCTTTAACCAATGCCTTTGGTCCCATGTCATTTTGATTTACCAATCTCAAGTTATGGCCTTTGACTTAAAGTCACTTTTTGTTGACTTTTGAAAATGACCTATAATGTTGAAATTGATAACTTTTTGTGAGAGCATTTCTTGGACTTGGAATATGAAGATGAATTGTAGGAAATGTCTTTCTCTTCAAAATGAGCTTTGGATGGAATTTTTCTGATAATCCATGTGAAAGTTATGCCCTGGTCAATTTCAGTTGACTTTTTCAGCTGTCCAAATATAGCAACTTTTGCATCTTTGATGATTTCTGAGCCAGATTTTGAGAATCATGATCAAGCATTGATCAAATGATGTTTGTGGCTTCAAAATGATATGTTGACCAAAAATTTGAACTTTTGACTGTCAAATGACCATTTTGCCCCTACAGTTGACTGTAGTGCAATTTAGGGTTTTGACTGTGCAATTTTGAGCTGAATGCCTTGAAACTTGTTATGAGGATCTTTGACCATCTTTGTAAGCACATGAGACTTGATTGGGCCTTTGAAAAGTTCATTTGCTTGACCAGAACTCAAACCCTAGTTTTGACTGTATAGGAGCTAGTTGAGCTGCACCACCCTTGGGGCATTTTGTGACCTTGGCTTTGACAATTCTTGATGAATATGGGAGGGCAAATTTTGGGGTACAACAGGGAGGTTCAAGTAAATATTCTTTGATGCTATCAAAAGCTCTCTGACAATCTTCTGTCCACACACATCCTTGGTTCTTTCGGAGAAGCTTGAAAATCGGCCCACAGGTAGCAGTCATATGAGATATAAACCTAGAAATGTAGTTCAGTCTCCCAAGGAATCCTCTTACTTGTTTTTCCGTCTTGGGTGCGGGCATTTCTCGAATAGCTTTGACTTTATCAGGATCTACCTCAATACCTTTCTGACTGACAACGAAACCCAGAAGTCTCCCAGAACGAACACCAAAAGTGCATTTGTTGGGATTCAGGCGGAGTTTGTACTTCCTCAAACGCTGGAATAACTTCAACAAATGTTCCAAATGATCTTCCTCAGTTTGTGATTTGGCAATCATGTCATCCACATACACTTCGATCTCTTTATGCATCATGTCATGGAACAATGCAGTCATGGCTCTTTGGTATGTTGCGCCAGCATTCCTCAAACCAAACGGCATAACCCGATAACAAAATGTTCCCCACGGTGTAATGAATGCTGTCTTCTCTATATCTTCTGGTGCCATCTTGATTTGATTGTAACCAGAGAAACCATCCATGAAAGAAAAGACTTTGAACTTGGCGGTACTGTCGACCAATACGTCAATATGAGGTAATGGGAAGTCATCCTTCGGACTAGCTCTATTCAGATCTCTGTAGTCTACACACATCCGAACTTTTCCATCCTTTTTTGCAACAGGCACTATGTTGGCTAACCACTGAGGATAAACCGACGTAACAAGGAAACCTGCATTGATCTGTTTCTGAACCTCCTCCTTGATCTTGTCAGCCATGTCAGGACGAGTCCTTCTCAACTTCTGCTTGATCGGCGGACACTCAGGTCTCAACGGTAAACGATGCTCCACAATGTCATTGTCCAACTCTGGCATATCTTGGTAGGACCAAGCAAACACGTCAACATACTCTTTGAGAAGCTCCAACATCTTCTCCTTAACTTCCGGGATAAGCAATGCTCCAACTTTGACTTCCTTTCTATCTTCTTCATCACCCAAGTTGACCAACTCTACAGGTTCTTCAAATGGTTGAATAATCTTCTCATCATGCTCAAGCAAACAGGAAATCTCAACAGGAACCTCTTCATCATCCTCTTCTTCGGCTCTGAACACAGGGAATTCAAAGTTGGGAGAGGGCATAGGATCACTGTTTTCGATGGTTAAGTCATGGATTAATCTGCACATGTGATTATGCTTTATTTTAGAAATTGATTTGTGCAAATAAAACAAAAGGTTATTAATTAATTTCCATTGCTATTTCCCAGAAAAAAGTGAAAAATAAAAACAGCAGTGGACAAAATAACATTTTTATTCATTAAAGGGAAATACTTGAAACAAAGAGCCCAGACATCTCTCTTTTGCCTTGGGCAGAGCAAAAGGAATTATTTTTCATAGCCCGACACAAAATACGTTTCGCCTTGGGCAGAGCGAATTTTTTAAAGGAAAATAAACAAAACATTACTCGGAAATGTGCATAACCACAGGAACATCAACAGCTATCCAGTTTTGGCAAGCCAATCCAGGCGTCACAAACACGGGCAAATCCTCCTCGGAATCATCATCTATGATAGCATCAACCTCAGGATGTACAAACCCTGCACTTCGGAAAACCTCTTGAATCGGACGAACAACCACCTCTTTCTCGACCCTTGCAGATATTGGATGAAAACCCAGACCTTCCCCAGACTTGTTCTCAGGTAACGTCAACACCTGACCCCATCCTTCGGCCGAACCACTTTCCACCACTCGCCGCGCATCCTCAAAAGAAGAGATGGATGCCCCTTGCTTCTTCACTGTATTCTTAGCAACAGATAGACCCTGGAACTGGGTCCCCACATCCTCGTCAGCATCAATAAAAGAAAATGATGATAAATGTCTTACCACCATAGCCTGCTCTCCCCCAATCATCACTAGCTTCCCATGTCTTACAAACTTTAGTCTCTGATGCAGCGTAGAGGTGACTGCCCCGGCATCATGGATCCAGGGACGACCCAATAAACAACTGTAGGCAGCACGGATGTCCATCACTTGAAAAGTGATTTGAAAAGTATGGGGACCAATCACTATGGGAAGATCCACTTCACCAATAACTGTCTTCCTGGAACCATCAAATGCTTTAACAATTACTCCACTAGGCCTCATAGGAGCACCTGGATATGAGAGCCGAGACAACGTAGTCTTGGGCATCACATTCAACGACGAACCTGTATCCACCAACACACTTGATAAGGTATCGTTTCCACAACTTACTGAGATGTGCAAAGCCATATTATGGTTTCTCCCCTCCTCCGGGAGTTCTTCATCACTGAAACCAAGATTGTTACACGAAGTTATATTTCCCACAATCCCATCAAACTGATCAACCGTCACATCATGGTCCACGAATGCCTGGTCCAAGACCTTCATCAAGGCTTCTCTATGTGCACCAGAATCTCTCAATAAGGCAAGCAAGGAAATCTTGGAAGGTGTTTGCAAAAGCTGGTCCACAATCTTATACTCACTCCTTTTGATAAGTTTCAAAATCTCGTCATCCTCAGGGTGAGGGATAGGTTCACTGGATCGGTTTATCTCAACCCTTGGTTCAACATTTCTTACTGGAATCTCCGCCGGTATGGGACTCCTAACTTGAACTTCTGGTCTCTACGAAGGTACTGCTGCAAAAACACGCCCACTTCTCGTAACTCTACTCACATCAGCAATGTTAACAAAAGACGGTCTCGTTGGTATGGGGACTTCTACCCCATTCTCCATCATTGTGGCATTATACTTGTACGGCACAGCTTGGTCTGAATTGTAAGGCACAGGGCCAGGTGGGTAAATAATCAAAGGATCAACAGGCGTAACCTGAATGTCACAAGCAATCTCTACTGATTTAGGCAGATTAAATTGTGGTATGATAACATTCACTTCATCTTCCGGATTTCGGTCATAGGTAATAGTGATAACTCTCTGATCTAGCAACTTCTGAATATCCTCCTTCACAATAGGACAATCATCCTCTCTTGAGCAAAATTCACAAACATTATAATCATGTTGGTGCCTAACAAAGGCAAGTCTTCTCAAACTCTGATGTAACCTGATCAATGATTCTCTTATATGTTCTACTTGAAAAACTCGGAACTTCCCCGGACAACCTTCCACCATATTCACCGAAGCTGCCCCATGTCGAGGCAAAGGATTATCTCTGACATTTGGATTAACATCCTTAAAAGACAAGATGCCATTCTTAATCAATCTCTGCATGTCCGCCTTCAGAGCAAAACAGTTCTCAAGGTTGTGCCCTGGCGACCCTTGATGATATTCACAAAACTGATCCGCCTTGTACCACGGAGAAGTACTATTCGGTGCGACAGGAGGAGGCTTCGTCGTTATGAGATTCTTTCTGATAAGAGCAGGGAACAATTCCGTATATGTCATAGGAATGGCATCGAACTGCGGTTTTCTGGGTGAACGGTTCTGATTGTTGAATGGATAAGCCTGTTGTCGAGGCTGCTGCTGAAAAGGCCGTTGTTGAGTTGGTGGAGTTTGATGAGCTGGGGTCATCAAAGTAGGGTGGACAGCCGGAGTGACTGCCGAAACGTGAGAGTAACCTCTCCTAGGTCTACCTGGAAACAAAGCGCTGACATCCTGCTCTTTTCTTTTTGGGAAAACACTTCCAAACTTCTTCGCACTGCTAGACGGACTCCCTTCTTTAACCAAACGCCCTTCACGAATCCCTTCCTCTAATCGCATGCCCATGCTTACCATTTTAGTGAAGTCACTGGGTGCACTGGCTATCATTCTTTCATAGTAAAAGGATCATAAAGTCTTCAAAAATATCTTAGTCATCTCCTTCTCTTCAAGAGGTGGATAGATTTGAGCAGCAATTTCACGCCACCTCTGGGCGTATTCCTTAAAAGATTCTCGGTCTCTCTGCGACATCGCCCGGAGTTGATCCCGGTCCGGCGCCATGTCAACGTTATACTTGTACTTATGGACAAAGGCTTCGCTAAGATCGTTGAAGTTGCGGATTCGAATGCTGTCTAAACCCATATACCACTTTAGAGCAGCACCCGTCAAACTGTCTTGAAAATAATGAATCAACAAGTCATGATCATCGGAATACGTAGACATCTTTCTCACGTACATTGTCAAATGACTTCTAGGACACGAATCACCCTTATATCTCTCAAAGTCTGGCACTTTGAATTTCGCTGGAATCTTGACCTTCGGAACTAAACAAAGGTCATGCGTACTCTTCCCAAACAAATCCTTCCCTTTCAAAGCTCTAAGCTCCTTCTGCATTTCCTGGAACTGATTCTGAAATTCCTCCATTCTATCAAAGAGACCCAAACTTTCAGCAGGCTCGGCAGGATAAGGAGGTTCATTCAAGTAAGGCACGGAGTGGATCACAGGAGCAACGGTCGTCATAATTGGTTGCGGAAAAGGTGTTACAGACGGAATTACTGGCGGCATGGAAGTTGTCTCTGACTGAGGGAGAGACAAAGCAGGTTGAAATAAAGGTTGTGCGGCAGGCTGATACCCCTCTGGCACAAAGTTGTAAGGCATTCCCCATGGAAAACCTTTCGGCATCTGATGTTGAAGCGGAGAGTTGATTTGAGTTACGGAAGTAGAAACGGTGACCATCTCGGAAACCACTGGAGTTGAAGTCTGAATCTCGGCAGCCGTAGTCGATGGCTGATTCTGAACAGCCACCAAACTTTCGACTAACGCAGTTAACTTTTCCATCTCGACACGAAGTGTAGCAACTTCCCCACGAAGCTCATGATTTTCCTGTTCCAAATCTTCCATTTTCCTTTGACGATTGGCCCGAGTGTCGTATCGGTGATACAGCTTGACAACCTTTGGTGGAAAAAGAACAAGGATGAGACTCTAGAAAACATGTGAAGTGGAATGTGAAATGATGCATGATGGCGATGCAAATGATGACTCATTTTAAAAGTTTTTCAAGGAACTTTAATAATTTTGCATACATCAATGGTAAAGGAATTTGGAACGACAAAAACTCAATCCATTAATCGAAAGCGATAAATTACAACTTACAATTTGGAACAGTAAATTACAACCTTGGGATAACAAATCCAATAATGCAAGCAATAAATTACAACTTCGAAACATGAAAACCATAATAAAGTGATAAATTACAGTTTTAAAACATGAAATCTAAAATAAAGCAACAAATTACAACTTTGGAGCATGAAGCCCATAATAAAACAATAAATTACAACTTTGAAGCATGAAGCCCTTTTACATAGTTTTACAAAATGACATCAATAAAATAAACTAAAAGCTAAAGCTCACTCGGAATCCTCAGATGACGGACCAAACACCAGCTGTAATCGGAGCTTCTTGATCTTTTCTTCGTAAAAGTCTTCCATCTCCTTCTTCTCAGCTACTAGTCGATCAATGATTTCCTTCTGTGGATTAGGAACAAGAGCAACGCTTACCGGACCCTCCTTCTTTCTCTTCCTTTCACTCGCATACTTCTTCAGCAAGGCATCCTTCTAACGAAGTTTCTCATCGTGGTCAACGAACCGGCCGTCTTGAATAAGCAGCAACTCCTCCTTTTCTTTTAGTTGTCGAGTCAGGACTCGATTCTCATATTCAGACATATGGTACTTTTCCTTCCAAGCATCCCTCTCGGACTTCATCCTAGCCAGATTTCCTTGATATTCTCCTACATCTGCGATAGGGATAACAACAGATGATGGTGCAATGGCAGGGAATAAAGGTTTCTCAAGTTTATATAGCATCTTGAGAGCACAAGCCCTAGCACGGACCCACTGCAGATAAGGCTCCAAAGAAACGACACCTCTATGTCCCAGCATATCTCTCCCTTTCTTGTGGATATGGCGCCAAGCTCCTTCAATCTCCCTCTTAGCAGACTGATGGTCTTGTCCTTCCTGAAGAAAGAAACCACTCACATGGAGGTTGTTTAGTTTATCTCTCATCGGGTACCCGAATTGACGGCGCGCTAGAACAGGGTTGTAGTTGATTCCACCCCTCGTACCGAGAAGAGGTACGTTAGGAAAAGCACCACAGCTATCAATGATCTCCACGTCGTGGTAAACTCGATTATACCAGTCAATGTCGAAATGAGTGAGAGCCATAATCTTTGGCGCCCAACGCGGTTCCTTCTCGAGATCCCAGAAAGCATCAGACCCAGGTAAATGCGAGACGTACCACTGATACAGCAACAGCACACAACAAATAATCATCCCTCCTTGATAAGAGTTTCGAAGATGGATGGAGTAATATGTATCCCCTAGCAGCGTAGGGACCGGATTTCCAATCAGGAAGATTCTGATGGCGTTGATATCCACAAATTTATCAATGTTAGGGAATAAGAAAAGACCATATGCGAGTAAAGCAAACACGTCCTCGAAGGCAACAGTATCCTTTGTATCAGCAAAGTGGCGAGCTTTCTTCAACAGAAACTGCGCCGGCAAACCCCGGATTCCCCCTTTCGCAGTCATATTCTCCTCTATCTCTGACTTCTTCAGGTGGGTGATGGTTGCTATCTCGTGAGATTTGGGCTCCTCTTCTAATCCAGAAAAAGGAACACGGTCGGCGATCGGCAAACCAATAATATAGGAGTACTCCTCTAAAGTGGGCATCAACTGATAATCCGGAAAGGTGAAACATCGGTACAAGGGATCATAGAACTGAACCAACGTGTTGAGGATGCCTTTCTTCATCTTGCGCTTCATGAGCGGTACGATGGACCCATACTTCTTCTGAAAATCTGTCGGACTCTCGATCTTCGGAATCAAACTCTTCAGTTCTTCAATCTCGGGCTCCTTGAAGCTAAAGCTTCGAGTATTTCTCCTTCCAAGTTCCATAATACCCCGAGACGTCTGCAAAAATCATTCCAAAGTTCCTTGAAAAACAAGCTTTTTACAAAGATGTTGATGAATGCATGAATGAATAATAATGCAACAGTCACACACAAGTTTGCAAACATGGGGTTCAAAGGTTCAACGTTCAGCATGGAGTCGAGGGTAAAGCCCACCCAAAGGTATGTACTAGCGTTTCAATCACACCTGTAAGACAAGGTTCTAAGAGTTCCCAGAGTCTACATTCCTCCTTCGGATATTACCAACGTCTTGATTACTCAATAATTAGCAATATTCTCAAGAGAAACTCGTCCGAGCGTAGCATCGCGTAACAACTACTTCCGAATTACTCCGTTGTAGTCTCCGTGCTACACCTAAAAAGGCCAAGATGGGTTAGGGTTCTACGGTCCTCAACTTCTCGGGCTCCTAGGTCGAAAATAATAACGTCTTCCTGATTACTCGGTAAACAAATATTAAGTTCAAGAGGGCCTTCCATTGAGTTGGGGATCTCATGCCTCCTTCTTCGGGATTACTCCCTCAAAGTTAACATGACTATACCGCCCGTCCTATTCCTTAAGTGTTACTTAATCCGGGTATAGGATTCGTCCTTTGCAAAAAAACCCAAACACCCCAATTTAAACACATAATCAAGCAAATCAAATAATAGTAAACAGATAAGACAAATTAGGCGTAACCCACTTAGGGATGGACCAGCAAGAGGTCAATCTTTCCCCAGCAGAGTCGCCAATTCTGTAGCGATAAAAAATGTAGCAGGGTAAATCGGAGATCGAATTATTGATTAATTCGTCTCACAAAAGCAAGAGTCGCCACCGCGCTTTATTGTTTCCAAAGGAAAAGGGAAAAGAGCGAAATAAAACCCTAAATATGCAATGTAAATAATAATAAAAATACAAAGCGTTTTTGAAAAGAGATCTTATGGTTCGGGGGTTGGTTATACAATGGGAAGGTATTAGCACCCAATGCATCTATAGTACTCTATAGGAACCTTTTGAAATATCTGTTTTATTTAAAATCGATTGCTTGATTGAAAATAAATCGTTTTGGCCGAAACGGGATACGAACGGGTTTTTGAAGGTACGACGACCTAATGTCGAAGTTTTGACTTAAAAGGTATAAGTTTTGAAAAGATTGAAGATTTGAGGAAAAATTATCCTAAGTTTTAATGAAATGCGAAAGTTCGCGCAGTTGAGGACATGAAGTCTACAAATTTACTGTTTTTCCTTTGGATTTAAACATAAACAGAATAAACAAATAAATATGGAATAAATGAACAGACAAAATAAGCGGATAATGATTAAATAACGATAATTTAAATGATAGACTAAATGATGCGAATAATGCATTTTTATGATTTTTTTTGGTATGGATAAAAAGCAAGAGAATTATTTAACGAAGACATAATGTTTTTTAGTTTTAAGTTTTATTTTATATATTTTGATATTAATATTAATAAAGCAAGAAAATGAATTAATAAAATATTTTTTTAAGTTTTCTATTTTTATATGTTTTAAAGTTTTTGTTTAATAACGATGTAAGGGGAGAATTAATTAGAAAAAATAAAGTGTCTTCATTCTTAAATTCTATATTTTTTATGTATATGAAAATAAAGTACTTATTTAAAATATTAAGAGGTTATAAATTAAATTAAAAGTTATTAATTACCCTAATGAAATAAAATTAAAACTCCTAAATTAAATCCAAAGTTTAAACTAAAAAGGTCAAACTAATTAAAAATTACCTAGTTAGATATATATCTTGTTTTTATTATACTTACTAATTAACTTAACATAATAACAATTCTAAAAGATTAGAGAAAGTAAAATAAAAAAGAAAAAAAAGAGTGTATCAAAGAAAAAGGACAAGCAAAATATATGGGCTAGATGGTTTGAGAGGGCCCAAACAGAAAGAAAAAAAGAGGGGGTGCAGAAGCAGGTCGTGTGGGCTTAAGCAGGAAAATGGGGTGAGGCCCATTAGTTTTACAATTGTTTTAGGGTTAACACGGATTTGTTTAGTTGAATGGGATTAGGTTAAGGTCTTGGCCGAAACGGCGCTGTTCGCTTGCTCCTGCGTTCTTCTTCTACCGTTCGTGTTCTTCTTCGTCTTCTTCATGCTTCTGAACTTGCCTAAGCTTCCTTGCCCAAAGGCCACCAGCATTCCAAACTCCTCTTCCCTCCGACGCGAGCCAAGGCACGATGGGTTCACGGTACGAAAACGCTTTCTGATTTGTTAAAGCTTGGTTACATTTTGCATGTGTTGATTCCGATTACATTGATTCTTACTTCGAACTTTTAATGTTATTTGATGCATGAAAGAAAGGGAAAGAAAAGGGTTACCTTCGGAGACGGAGGAGGAGGTCGGGTGAGCGTAGGAGGCCGAGGCGAGGAAGGGAGGCGCGTCGCGAGCTTGCTTCGGTGGCCGGTATTTGTATTCGTGTCTTTCTTCTTCTTTCTGACTGGTTACCTTAGCTTTGATCTTTCTCTTCTTCTTTTGCCTTGGTACTGTATGCTTCGATGTTTTGGATGATTGAGTGCTACTGTTTGAAAAAATGCTTTTGACTAGCTTCTTTCTTCTTAACTGTGCTTCTGTATGATATTCGTTGGCCTATGATAATGTTTTTGAGGCCTTGTGTGCTACCGTTAAAATGTTGTTTTAACCAACTTCTTTCTTCCTCTTTCTCACCTTGGTGCTGTATGATTTAAATAGCCAATGATGGTAACTCTGAGGCCTTGCTCATGTTGCCTTCGAAGTTGGTTTTGGCTGGATCGTTTCAGGTTCGGCCTAGCTTAGCTTCAGCAGGTTTGAGATTGATGATGTTCATGGCTTGGGCAATCAGTTTGACAGGTTTAGGGGTATACTGGTTATGTTGGTTTTACACAGGTTGATGGAAACAGGGGAATAGGCTTTTTTTTTTGTTAGGCCATATTGGTTGTATGGTTTAAACTGGTTTTGTGTTGGTTGGACAGTAGAAAGGATGGTTTTTTGTTTAGGCCATGTGGTGAAATGGTTTGAAAATGGTTAAGGTTGTGAAATTGTTTTTTGATATATGGTTTTGACAGTAGGATGGTGATGTTGGCTTGAGGGCTCAATCAGTTTGTGAGGTTTAGGCCATATTGGTTTTTATGGTTTTTTGACAGTAGGAATGGTTATGCAGGTTCTTATTGTTTTGGTATCTTTTTGTTGACAACAAATTTTTCTCAGTCTTGAAGGCTTGGAGATTGATGGATTCTGATATGTGATTTTTGTTGTTATGTTATAACAGTCTTCTCTTCCTTTGTTTACGTTACAGGCTGGAGATTTGAAATATTTCTCACCCTCTTCCTGGCATTATGCACCATACTGTTACATCTAATTTGTTTCTATTCCTATTTTATGTTTTTACTTTCTACTGGCTATATTACTGCAGTTTGTCTTGTATCTCTTCCTGCCTAAGCCAAACCTGTAAAACCACACTTCCTCCTCTCTTTTTCTCTCTCAGTACAGTTTTGACAATAAAATGATATGCTGTACTATTTTCTGAAATTGCAAAAGGCTGGAATATGATGAAAAAAGGAATGTTACATTGCTTGCATATTGGTTAAACTGCATCTCTTTTGACTTCCAATGCAATAGTATAGCTTATGTTTTGTTTTCTACTATGTGGGCATAGGTTTACGTTGGAATTTTGTTTGCTTGCATATGCTGTTGAGATTATGCAGGGACTTTGTATGCTGTGCATATTTTGAAAAAAAAATGCATTGGATTTTAGAAAAATGCAATTAATTTGAAAGATGCAATTTCTTTGACAAAAGTGAATTTGTGCATTCATTTATAAAAATTCCTCTCTTTTTTGTGAACCGGGAAAAATCCCGTGATTTGCAAAAAATGGTAAACTGATTCCGGCCATTGCTTTTAATGATGAACATTAAATAATTTTGCTTTTAATTATTTGTTCAAATTCTAATTTCTTTTATTTTTTGCAGGTAACATCAAGTGAGCAGACAAAAAATGCATTGGATCAGAAGATTTAGAATTAGGAATATTAGATTAATTTTTTTATTTCATTTTAACTTTGTAAAATTATTATTGTAATTTTGTTGTAATAAATACAATATTTACACAATAATTATACAATTAGAAAAAATGAATAAAAATCCAATATTCGCCAATTAATTTCTTCCTTCTCTAATTATTTATTTCATCGTTTACAATTCTTTAATCGTATAATAATTGAAAACGAATTTCAACTACCTACATTCAGAATAATAAACAGATAAATAAATAATTATCATTAATCAATTAATAGTCTCAATTATTTAATTCATCATCCATAACTTTCTAAATTATAATAGTTAAAATAGAATTTCAATTATTTAACTTAGAATGACAAATGATTAAATAATCATTATTGACCAATAAACTTTTCCGAATATTTATTATATTATTCATAAATCTTTAAATTATGTAATAACTGAGAATGAATTCCAGTTATTTAAATTTAAGATAGTGAGTAATAAATAAATATTGTCTGCACAATTAATGCGCCTCTTCTCTAATGTTTATTTTATTATCTATACATCTTTAAATTACATAATAATCGAAAACAAATTCCAATTATTTAAATTTAAGATAATAAATAATTAATAAACATTATTTTAGCACGAATCGATTAAATGATTTAGTGTTCAACATAAATAGCTCTCGGCCTGAAAAAAGTTATGAATTTTAAAATCAATGGATCAAAACACTTGTAATGTAATGATGCAGGTAGGAGATGATATCTTAGGTCAAAATTTGGGGTACAACACATCTACATACACTTCTATCTCTTTATGCATCATATCATGGAACAAAGCAGTCATGGCCCTTTGGTATGTTGCACCAGCATTCCTCAGACCAAACGGCATAACCCGATAACAAAATGTTCCCCAAGGTGTAATGAAAGTTGTCTTCTCCATATCTTCTGGTGCCATCTTGATTTGATTGTAACCAGAGAAACCATCCATGAAAGAAAAGACTTTGAACTTTGCGGTACTGTCGACCAATACGTCAATGTGCGGTAATGGGAAGTCATCCTTTGGGCTAGCTCTATTCAGATCTCTATAGTCTACACACATTCGAACTTTGCCATCTTTCTTAGCAACAGGCACTATATTGGCTAACCATTGAGGATAGACCGATGTAACAAGGAAACCTGCATTAATTTGTTTTTGAACTTCTTCTTTGATCTTGTCAGCCATATCGGGACGAGTCCTTCTCAACTTCTGCTTAATCGGCGGATATTCAGGTCTCAACGGTAAACGATGCTCCACAATACTGTTGTCCAAACCTGGCATATCTTGGTAGGACCAAGCAAACACATCAACATACTCTTTGAAAAGCTCCAACATTTTCTCTTTGACCTCTGGGATAAGCAATTCTCCGACCTTGACTTCCTTTTTATTTCCTTCATCACCCAAATTGATCATCTCTATAGGTTCTTCAAACGGCTGAATAGTCTTTTCATCGTGCTCAAGTAAACGGGAAATTTCATCAGGAATCTCTTCGCTATCCTCTTCCTCGGCTCTGAACACAGGGAATTCAAAGTTGGGAGAGGGCATAGGATCATTGTTTTCAATGGTTAAGTCATGGATTAATCTGCACATATGATTATGCTTTATTTTAGAAATCGATTTGTACAAATAAAACAAAAAGTTATTTTTCCTATTACTACCAATTAATTTTCATTACTATTTCCTAGAAAAAGTGAAAAATAAAATAGTAGTGGACAAAATAATATTTTTATTCATGACGGGAAATACTTGAAACAAAGAGCCCAGACATTTTCTCTTTTGCCTTGGGCAGAGCAAAAGAATTTATTTTCAACATAGCCCGACACAAATACTTTTCGCCTTGGGCAGAGCGAATTTTTTTTCAAAAATAAAACAAAACATTTCTCGGAAATGTGCATCACAACAGGAACATCAACAGCAATCCAGTTCTGGAAAACCACTCCATGCGTTACAAAATCGGGTAAATCCTCTTCAGAATCGTCTCCTATTATAGCATCAACTTCAGGAGGAGTCGGATGGATAAAACCTGCGCTTCGGAAAACCTCTTGTATCGGACGAGTAACTACTTCCTGCTTGACTCTTGTAGACACGGGATGAAAACCAAGACCTTCTCCAGACTTGTTCTCGGGAAAAGTCAACACCTGGCCCCAACCTTCAGCCGAACCACTTTCAACCACTCGTCGTGCATCCTCAAAAGAAGAAATAGATGTCCCTTGCTTCTTCACTTCATTATTAGCAATAGATAGAGCTTGGAATTGGGTTCCAACATCTTCATCAGCATCAATAAAAGAGAAAGATGATAAATGGCTTACCACCATAGCCTGCTCTCCACCAATCATTACCAGCTTTCCATGCCTTACAAACTTCAATCTTTGATGGAGCGTGGAAGTGACAGCCCCTGCATCATGGATCCATGGACGACCCAAAAGGCAACTGTAGGCGGCACGAATATCCATTACTTGAAAAGTGATCTGAAAAGTATGAGGACCAATTATTATAGGAAGATCCACTTCACCAATGACAGTCTTCCTAGAACCATCGAACGCTTTGACAATTACTCCACTAGGTCTCATGGGAGCACCTTGATATGAGAGTCGAGATAATGTAGTTTTGGGCATTACATTTAACGACGAACCTGTATCTACCAACACACTTGATAAAGTATCATTTCCGCAACTTATTGAGATATGCAAAGCCATATTATGGTTCCTTCCCTCTTCCGGAAGCTCTTCATCACTGAAACCAAGATTGTTACACGAAGTAATATTTCCCACAATTCCATCAAATTGGTCAACCATCACATCATGATCCACGAATGCCTGGTCCAAGACCTTCATCAAAGCTTCTCTATGGGCACCAGAATCTCTCAGTAAAGCGAGCAAAGAGATCTTGGAAGGAGTTTGCAATAGTTGGTCCACAATCTTATATTCACTTCTCTTGATAAGCTTCAGAATCTCATCATCATCGGGATGTGGGATAGGTTCATTGGATCGGCCTATCTCAACCATTGGTTCAACATTTCTCGCTGGAATCTCTGCCGGTATGGGCCTCCTGACTTGAACTTCTGGTCTCTTCAAAGGTACTGCTGCAAAGACACGTCCGCTTCTCGTAACTCTACTCACATCAGCGATGTTAACAAAAGACGGCCTTGTTGGTATAGGGACTTCTACCCCATTCTCAATCATTGTGGCATTATACTTATACGGTATAGCTTGGTCTGAGTTGTAAGGCACGGGACCTGGTGGATAAATGATCAAAGGAGCAACAGGTGCAGTATGACTGTCGTAAACGATCTCAACTGGTTCAGGCAAGTTGAATTGCGGTATTATAACATTCACTTCATCCACCGGATCTCTGTCATGTGTAATAGTGATAACCCTCTGGTCTAACAATTTTTGAATATCCTCCTTCACAATAGGGCAATCAACCTCTCTTGAACAAAATTCACAAACATCATAATCATGCTGATGCCTAACAAAGGCAAGTCTTCTTAAGCTCTGATGTAACCTGATCAACAAATCTCTTATGTGTTCAACTTGAAAAACTCGAAACTTTCCCGGACAACCTTCCACCATATTCACTGATGCTGCCCCATGTCGAGGCAAAGGATTATCTCTAACATTCGAGTTAACATCCTTGAAAGACAAGATATCATTCTTAATCAACCTTTGCACGTCCGCCTTTAGAGCAAAACAATTTTCAAGGTTGTGCCCCGGCGACCCTTGATGATATTCACAAAACTGATCTGCCTTGTACCACGGAGAAGTAGTATTTGGTGCGACAGGAGGAGGCTTCGTCGTTATGAGGTTTTTTCTGATAAGAGCATGGAACAATTCAGTATAAGTCATAGGAATGGCATCGAATTGCGGTTTCCTTGGTGAACGGTTCTGGTTGTTGAATGGATAAGCCTGTTGTCGAGGCTGCTGCTGAAATGGCCGTTGTTGAGTTGGTGGGGTTTGATGAGTTAGGGTCACCAATGTTGGGCGGATAGCCGGAGTGACTGCCGCAACATGTGAGTAACCTCTCCTCGGTCTCCCTGGGAAGATCATGCTGACATCCTGCTCTTTTCTTTTTGGGAAAACACTTCCAAACTTCTTGGTACTGCTAGACGGACTTCCTTCTTTAACCAAACGTCCTTCACGAATCCCTTCCTCCAACCGCATGCCCATACTCACCATTTCGGTGAAGTCACTGGGTGCGCTGGCAATCATTCTTTCATAGTAAAAGGAACCTAAAGTCTTCAAGAATATCTTTGTCATCTCTTTCTCCTCAAGAGGAGGATAGATTTGAGCAGCAATTTCGCGCCACCTCTGGGCGTATTCCTTAAAGGACTCTCTGTCTCTCTGGGACATCACCCGGAGTTGATCCCTGTCCGGCGCCATGTCAACGTTGTACTTATACTGGTGAACAAAAGCTTCACTAATATCGTTGAAGTTACGGATCCGAATGCTGTCTAAACCCATATACCACTTTAGAGCGGCACCAGTCAAACTGTCTTGAAAATAGTGAATCAACAAGTCATGATCATCAGAATATGTAGACATCTTTCTCACGTACATAGTCAAATGACTCCGAGGACACGAATCACCCTTATATCTTTCAAAGTCTGGCACTTTGAACTTTGCTGGAATCTTGACATTCGGAACTAAACACAGGTCATGAGTGTTTTTTCCAAACAAATCCTTCCCCTTTAACGCTCTGAGCTCCCTATGCATTTCTTGGAATTGGTCTTGAAATTCTTCCATTCTATCAAAAAGACCCAAACTTTCAGCAGGCTCGGCAGGATAAGTAGGTTCATTCAAGTATGGCACGGAGTGAACCACAGGAGCGACAGTTGTCATCACCGGTTGCGGGAAAGGTGTTACAGACGGGATTACAGGCGGCATGGCAGTTGTCTCTGGTTGAGGAAAAGACATAGTAGGTTGAAACAAAGGTTGTACGACAGGCTGATACCCCTCTGGCATAAAGTTGTAAGGCATTCCCCACGGAAAACCTTTCGGCACCTGATGTTGAAGCGGAGAGTTGATTTGAGTCACAGATGTTGGAACAGTGACAATCTCGGAAACCACAGTAGTTGAAGTCTGAATCTCAGCAGCTGTAGTCGATGGCTGATTCCGAGCAGCCATCAAACTTTCCACTAGCACAGTTAACTTTTCTATACCGACACGAAGGGTAGCGACCTCCTCGCGAAACTCGTGGTTTTCCTGTTCCAGATCTTCCATCTTCCTCTGACGATTGGCTCGAGTATCGTATCGATGAGACAGCTTGACAATCTATCGGAGTGGAAAAAGAAACAAGGATAAGACTCTAGAAAACATGTGAAGTGGAATGTTGGATGATGCATGATATGTGATGCAAGTGATAATTCATTTTAATAGTTTTTCAAGGACCTTCAATAATTTTGCACACATCAATGGTAAAGGAATTTGGAACAACAAAAACTCAATTCATTAATCAAAAGCGGTAAATTACAACTTACAACTTTGGAACAACAAAAATAATAAATTACAACTTAGGGATAACAACCCAATAATAAAGCAGTAAACTACAACTTTGGAACATGAAGCCCATAATAAAAGCAGTAAATTACAACTTCGGCACATGAAGCCCTTTTACAAAGTTTTACAAAATGACATCAGTAAAATAAAACTAAAAGCTAAAGATCACTCAGAATCATCAGATGAAGGACCAAATGCCAACTGTAACTGGAGCTTCCTGATCTTCTCTTCATAAAAGTCTTCCATCTCTTTCTTCTCAGCTACCAGTCGATCAATGATTTCCTTTTGTGGATTAGGAACGAGAGCAACGCTTACCGAACCTTCCTTCTTTCTCTTCCTTTCACTAGCATACTTCTTCAGTAAAGCATCCTTTTGACGAAGCTTCTCATCATGATCAATAAACCAGCCGTCTTGAATAAATAGCAAATCCTCCTTTTCCTTTAGTTGTCGAGCCAGGACCCGATTCTCATATTCAGACATATTATACTTTTCTTTCCAAGCATCTCTCTCGGACTTCATCTTAGCCAGATTTCCTTGGTATTCTCCCATTGTAGGTAAGGCTCCAAAGAAACGGAACCTCTATGTCCTAACATGTCTCTCCCTTTCCTATGGATGTGGCGCCAAGCTCCTTCGATCTCCCTCTTAGCTGCCTGATGATCTTGTCCTTCTTGTAGAAAGAAACCACTCACATGGATGTTGTTTGGCTTGTCCCTCATCGGGTATCCAAACTGACGGCGCGCGAGAACATGATTATAGTTAATTCCACCTTTCGTACCAAGAAGAGGCAAGTTAGGAAAAGCACCACAGCTATCAATGATCTTCACGTCATAGTAAGCTCGATTATACCAATCAATGTCGAATCGAGTGAGAGCCATAATTTTTGGCGCCCATCGCGGCTCCTTCTCGAGATCCCAGAAAACATCAGACCTAGGTAGATGAGAAACATACCACTGATACAGCAACGGTGCACAACAAATAATCATCCCTCCTTGATAAGAGTTTCAAAGATGGATGGAGTAGTAGGTATCTCCTAGCAGCGTAGGGACCGGATTTCCAATCAAGAAAATTCTGATGGCGTTGATATCCACAAACTTATCAACGTTAGGGAACAAGAATAGACCATAAGCGAGTAAAGCAAAGACGTCTTCAAAGGCAATAGTATCTTTTATCTCAGCGAAATGACGAGCTTTCCTCAACAAAAACTGCGCAGACAAGCCTCGGATTCCCCCTTTTGTAGTCATGTTCTCCTCTATCTCTGACTTCTTCAAGTGGGTGATGGTCGCTATCTCGTGAGATTTGGGTTCCTCTTCCAAACCAGAAAAAGGAACACAGTCGGTGATCGGCAAACCGAGTATGTAGGAGTACTCTTCTAAGGTGGGAATTAACTGGTAATCCGGAAAGGTGAAACATCGATACAAAGGATCGTAAAATTAGACTAACGTACTAAGGATGCCTTCTTTCATCTTGCGCTTCATGAGAGGTATAATGGACCCATACTTTTTCTGAAAATCCGTCGGGTTCTTGATCTTAGGAATTAAACTCTTCAGTTCTTCAATCTCGGGCTCCTTGAAACTAAAACTTCGAGTGTTTCTCCTTCCAAATTCCATAATAATAGTACCTGAGATGTCTACAAGAATCATTCTTAAGTTCCTTGAAAAACAAGTTTTTTACAAAAAATGTTGATGAATGCATGAATGAATGATAATGCAACAGTTACACACAAGTTCACAAACATGGGGTTCAAAGGTTCAACGTTTCAGCATGGAGTCAAAGGTAAAGCCCACCCCAAGGTATGTACTAACGGGTCAATCACACCTGTAAGACAAGGTTCTAAGAGTTCCCAGAGTCTACATTCCTCCTTCGGATATTGCCAACGTCTTGATTACTCAATAATTAGCAATATTCTCAAGAGAAACTCATCCGAGCGTAGCATCGCGTAACAACTACTTCTGAATTACTCCGTTATAGTCTCCGCGCTACACCTAAAAGGCCAAGATGGGTTAGGGTTCTACGGTTCTCAATTTCTCTGGCTCCCAGGTCGAAAATAATAATGTCTTCCCGATTACTCGGTAAACAAATATTATGTTCAAAAGGGCCTTCCATTGAGTGGGGGATCTCATGCCTCCTTCTTCGGGATTACTCCCTCAAAGTTAACATGACTATACCGCCCGTCCTATTCTTAAGTGTAATTTAATCCGGGTATAGGATTCGTCCTTTGCAAAAAACCCAAACAACCCCAATATGAACACATAATCAAACAAAACAAATAATAATAAAACAGATAAAACAAACTAGGCTTAACCCACTTAGGGATGGACCAGCAAGAGGTCAATCTTTCCCCAGCAGAGTCGCCAATTCTGTAGCGATGAAAAATGTAGCGGGGTAAATCGGAGATCGAACTATTAATTAATTCGTCTCGCAAAAGCAAGAGTCGCCACCGCGCTTTATTATTTCCAAGGGAAAAGGGGAAAGAGCGAAATAAAACCCTAAAGTATGCAATGTAAAATAATACTTTTAAAAGTAATGAAAATACAAGGCGTTTTTGAAAAGAGGTCTATGGTTCGGGGGTTGGTTATACAATGGGAAGGTATTAGCACCCAATGTATCTATAGTATTCTATAGGAACCTTTTGAAATATCTGTTTATTAAAATGTTTGTTTGATTAAAAATAAATTGTTTTGGCCGAAAATGGGTATGGACGAGTTTTTGAGGATACGAAGACCTAATGTCGAAGTTTTGACTTAAAAGGTGTGAGTTTTTGAAGAAATTGGATATTTGGGAAAATTATCATATGTTTTTAATGAATGAGGGTATTCGCACGATGTTTTTTTTTGATGACATAAAGTTGACAAAAAAATTAGACAATTCCCTTAGATTTAGACGTAAACGGAATAACCAAATAAAGATGAAAGAATCAAACAGAAAATTAGATAGATAATGATTAAGTAGCTAAGTGATATATAACCACAACAATGATTAAATAACAGACTAAATGGTGTGAACATGCATTTTATATTTTTATTTAATATGTACAAAGCAAGAGAATTAATTAAAGAAAATAAAATGTTTTTTTAAAATTTCTATTTTTATATGTTTTTTTAGTATTAATATACAAATAATAAAATACCCTAATGTCTTATACTAATTCATGTATTTTAACTAATCTTTTTATATATAAAGTCTTAATTAATATATAAAAAGGGATTGTACATTAGGAATTAATATAAATAAAATTAATATATTTAATTAAATTATATATGAAAAATGGTTTGTATTATTTAAAATTATAAAGAAAGGTGAATCAAATTTTTTGTTTAGGAATGTTTAAAACAAAATAAAAGGAAAAAATGAAAGGGCCAAAGAGTTTTTAAGGGCCCAAAATAAGAACAAACAGAAATGGGATGGGGGGTGTTCTAAGAAATTTGTTGGGTTTTAGGCACAGGAAATGGGTTAAGCCCAATATTTCATAACTTGTTTAGGGTTAAACGTTTGTCTTAGTTTGGGGAAAAACGGATTAGGGTTACAGCGCCGTTCGTTCATCCTTTGTTCGTCTTCTTCGCTTGCTCTCATGCCCTCGCCTCTGAGTTTTTCCTTTGCCCAAGGCCACCGGCATCTTCAAACTTCCTCTTCCCTCCAACGAAACGCTAGGGCGACAGATTCAAGGTAATAATCTTCGTTTTAAATCTCATTAGGGTTTTATTATTTGCATGTTGTGATCTTGCCCCTTATTGATTCTGACTTCCTATTGTTATGGTTATTTGAGGTACGTGAAAGAAAGAGAGGGAGAAACATTACCTTTGGAGACGGAGGAGGAAAGGGTTGAGAAGAGCTGTGGCGGCCAAGGCGGTGAGGGACGAAACGCGTGATGCTGGGCTTGCTTGGATTCTTAGTTTGTGTTTCTTTGTCCCTTGATTCATGGTTTGATGATGATTTGGCCTGAGAACCTTATGTGATATTTTTTCTTCTTCTTCTGTTGACCTTGCCTTTGCCTATGCAACGCTTCTTTGTCCCTTCTTCCTCTTTGGCTTGCTGAGTATGCTTCTGAGTTTCCTTGAGATATTTGTTGATGCTTGCCCCTGTATGCTTCTGAATGTGCTATTGTTGAAACATTTTGTTTTTGACTAGCTTTCCTCTTCTTTCTTTGCTTTGCTTCTGTTGCCTATTTGATTTGCCTATGAAGAAAACTTTTCTGAGGCCTTTGTGTTGCCTTGAACGTTTTCCTTTTTGTTTGGTTGTCTAGATGCTTGGATGTGATAATGATAGCCCCATGATGAACTTACAGTTCTGAGGGCTTAAGTGGGTTTGGAAACTGGTAAAGCTTGCTTCAGGCTAAGCTTGGCCTTTGGTCAGGTTAAGATTGGAAGGTTTGAATCAATTTTTAGGCTTATGTTGTTCTGGTTCATGGCTATGGCTTTTTGTGGTTTAGGCTTTGGATAGGCAACAGGTTTGTGCAGGTTATGGCCTGGGCTTTTGCTTGACAAGTTTTTGTTTAGGCTTCAGGCAGGTTGTGTTTACTGGTTTTTAACTTGGCATGATTTGTTGGTTTATGGGAGATTTGGAACTATGGCTTGACAGTATGTTTGACAGGGTATTGTTTGTTGGTGATGGCTTATGTAGATTAGGCTTAGCAGGTTATGTTTTACTGGTTTTCAGCCATGGTTTTATGGTTTGTGCTTCAGGCAGGTGGAAGGCTTGACATGGTTTTGGGCTTTTGTGTTATAGGTTCTGGTTTTTTGGCTTGAGACAGCAGGTTGTACTGGTTTTTGAATGCAGGTTCTTCAAGCTTTTTTTTTTCTTTTACTTCGAGAGTAGGCTTGTGGTATTTGAACTCAGTTTTTGTTTAAGGCTTCCAACAGGTTTTGAACTCTGAACTTTTCTTGAGAAGTTTGTGTTGTTATAATATCCGTTGCTGGCCTCCCTTTTGACAGTTCAGGTTTTGTATATTTTAACTATTTTCTTTTGATACCTCTGCACATCTACTGTTCCATTCAGTTTGTTTTGTATCCTTTTCTATGCTTCCCCTTTTTACTGTGTTACTGCAGTTTGTTTTCTATCTCTTTTCTGCCTAAGGCCAAAACCTGTAAACCCAAACTCTTTTCTCTCTTCTCTCTCCTTAGTACAGTTGAAACATTAAAATGATGTTATGTACTTGTGTTCTGAAAAAGCAAAGCTGGAAAATGATGAAATTAGGAATATTTTGCTTGCATATATGGTTTTGATCTGCACATTTCTTTCTTTGCCATCTGCATTGTTACAGTATGGAGCCTTTGTATTTCCATACTTCCATATTTTTGGACAGTTTACGTTGGACTTTGGTTTTGAAAATGTGACTTTGACTTGGTTATTTGCATATGCTGTCTTTGAACTATGCAGTTTTGACAATTGAAATGTGCAATTGGTTTTGAAATATGCAGTTGGTTTTGGCAAAATTGAATTTGTGCATAATTTTAATTTGTGCGTTCATATTTATCAATAAATATTCATCCCTTTTTGTGAACCGGGAGAAATCCCGTGATTTGCAAAGAGGGTAAAAACTGATTCCAGCCGTTTGCTTTTAATGATGAACTCTTAATTAATTATCTGCTTTTAATTATATATCTATCTCTGACTTTTTCTTTTAATTCTTTGCAGGTAAAATCAAATGAGCATCAAAGAAGTATTGGATAGAAGATAAAGATTTAGAATCTTAGAAAAAATTAAAATAGTTTTTATTTCACTTTAAACATTTATATAATTGTCATTGTAAATACTTTGTAAATAAATACAGTATTTAAACAACAATTGTAACAATTAGAATAAAGATGAATAAAACTCTATTATTTTACCAAATAATTCTTTTCTTCTTTCCAATTATTTACTTTATCATTTATAATTCTTTAAATTATAACAACTGAAAATGAATTCCAACTATTTAAATTCAGAATAATAAATAATTAAATAAACATCATTGATCAATTAATAAACTTCTTTTCAAATATTTACTTTATTATTTATAATTCTTTAAATTATATAATAACTGAAAATAAATTCCAATTATTTAAACTCAGAATAATAAATAATTAAATAAACATTGTTTTAGCATTGATCAATTAATGAACTGGGCGTTTCAAAAATAACCAGTTCTCGATTTGAAAAAGTTATGAATTTAAAATCTGCTTTGAAAATTGATAAAGTAGGTCAGAACACTTGCAATGTAATGATGCAGATGGGAGATGGTATCTTAGGTCAAAATTTGGGGTACAACAGGTGTATCTGTTGACGACTAATTCCAGAATCGATTCCTGTATCTTGCCAGGGCACGTATGAAGAGTTTGAAGATCCGATTCCTGTATCTTGCCAGGGTGTATCTGTTGACGACTAATTCCAGACTCGATTCCTGTATCCTGCCAGGGCACGTCTGAAGAGTTTGAAGATCTGATTCCTGTATCCTGCCAGGGTGTATCTGTTGACGACTATTTTCCAGACTCGATTCCTGTATCTTGCCAGGGCACGTCTGAAGAGTTTAAAGATTCGATTCCTGTATCCAGCCAGGGCACATCTACATAAAGAGTTTGAAGATCAACCCCTGTAACAGGCCAGGTAATTATCTTTCTTTCTCAGGTACGCAAGTTCTCGCTAAGGAATCTCTTACGCGATCGACAACCTAGATGGCATCTATAAGCCCATCCACATACCAACAGCTCCGGATGGCATCTCTAATCCCATCCTCCTATCCATCATCTCTCCAAATGGCATCTGTATGTCCATTCCCACCATCACACCGCTGACATCCTACTATGTGAGTGCAAATTTCTGGGCACTCTAGTGTTCAATCATCTTCCACCTTCGGATTACGAAAGGCACGCCAGCCAATCTACATCCTCAGGTCTAAGAAGATTGAACAGGGGCAACTGTTGTACCCCAAAATTTGCCCTCCCATATTCTTCAAGATTTGGCAAGATCAATCTCCAGATGATTCAAAATCTCTCAAAGGTTGCACAGTCCAATTGCCTCCTAACACAGTCAAAATTAGGGTTTTGGTTCTTGCAAAGAAGTTGAGGTTGTCAAGGGTCCAAACAAGTCCCACATGCCTATATACATTTTCAAGCATCCATATGTCAAGTTTCAAGACTCACAGCATCAAATTGCACAGTCAAAAATCCTAATTGCTCCACAGTCAACTGCAGGGGCAAAATGGTCATTTGACAGTCAAAAGTCAAAATTTTCGGTCAACATCTTATTTTGAAGCCACAAACATCATTTGATCAATTCTTGATCATGATTCTCAAAGCATGGCTCAAAAAGTCTCAAGATGCAAAAGTTTCTATTTTTGGACAGCTGAAAAGTCAACTGCAAATTGACCAAGGCATAATTCCTTGCAACGAGACGAATCGATTGAAACCCTCGCGCCCAATTTATGTAAGCTGTAGGCGTAATCGCTATTTTCACTATTTCACTTAGTGGGGTTTAAAACCCCCGCTACTTGTTTTATATTTACAGGAAAAAGATGAAGAAGAAGCATGTGTGTCAAGGCGTGATAGGAGCATTCAAATATCTGGCGCGCCTTTTTGTTTTATACCATTAACCATTGTTTTTTTATATATTATATTTTCTATCCATTATGTATACAAACAAACGCAATAGCTCAGCTGGTTGGCAACGTGTCCCTCAAGCGTTGGGACCTGGGTTCGATTCCCAGGTCCCCCCACATAATTCATGACTTTTGTTTTAATGTCTTCCAGTGCAGCGCTTCATTTAATGGCCTACCATGAGTCTCATGCCTGTGCTAGCCAAGTGGCCAGGAGATCCCATCCAATGGTCAGAAGGTGAATTCCATGGTACACTGCAGTCAACCAACGTGCACACAAGCATGGAAAGTCAAACGAGCCTTGGCTAAGTGGGCCTGAATTACTTCCAAACACCTCCATTCTGGGCCTGATACCCCCTTTTGGTTTGCATCTTTTTTTTTATTTTATTTGATTTTCTTTTCTAATTCCTTTTAATGTTTTAATTGTTTTTTTACCATAAAATAATTTTCATAATAAAAAATCAGAAACCAAAAATTGTAAAATATGTTTAATTATATTTAATTTCACCATTAAAATATTTTTGTAAATAAATAACTAACAATTAACTTAGTTAATTTAGGTTTTAATTCAATATTTTCTTAATAAATAAAATACATAGAATTAGGTTTTGACATTTTATCTTTTTCTTAATTAATTTTTCCTCATTATTTATTATTATTATTAATTATTATTTTTGTAAATAAACATGTAAATTAATTAGTAAATTAGGTTAACTTTACTATCTTCATTAATAATCAAAAATAATTTAGAATTAGGGTTTCCATTTAATTTTAATTTTCTTTATTTTCATAAATACAAAAACATAAAAAAAAAACATTCCCTTTTCTTTCTTTGAATAATTAATTAGACTTTAATTTCACTTAATTTCAAGCAAAGGGTCAAAACCCTCGGACGTTCAATTTTAATTTCTATTTCACGCATTATTTTCTTTTTGAATTATTATGTAACTGCTTTCTGGATGTAATAGTAATTAGGTTTACCGCATTTATTTACTTTCCGCACTTTTATCAAAAACGGGTCTTTGTACTTTGGCGATGTATAGACCTGCGCCTTGTAATAGCGTAGCTTTTATCTTTCCGTTTTTTAATTTTCCACACTCTTAAATTCTAACTTTGTATGAAAGAATGTATGCTAATTAAAAACAAGCGTAGCTCACAATGCCATGATCAAGGATAAACTTAACATGAAAACAACACACAAATACACACACCACTCCTAGGGTACGCCTCACCCGTTGCCTTCGAAACGTGGTCGTTAAGTATAGGACGTTTTAGTAGTCCTTATGTCCATGATCCAGTTGCCTCGAAACAGTTGCCTCGGAACAGTTGCCTCGAAACTGTTGCCTCGGATTAAAAAAGGATCAAGGACATAAGGGTAGCTTCTAAGGTGTCCTAACTGTTGCTTCGGTGACCACACTGTCCCTAAACTCGAATTGACCCGAACACCTCCAACGGTGGTGCTACCTACCTCTCAATGGTGGGATGGCACTACCTAAAGGACTTCTACACAGCCTAATTCCTTAGGATAGGTAGATGACTCGTGGATACTTGCTCTCTAAAAAAACAAATCAAAAACTTTTCACACTGACACTTTCAAAAGCTTTCAAAACAATTTTTCAAACACTCTTGAGGACTGATACAAGAGTTATTCAGAAATCTTTCAATGAAACTTTTTCAAACCCACTCACAATTGAAAAGCAAACATTTTGAAAACATAAAGAGCAAGTATCTAAGAGCCCGTGGATAACCACGGATAGAAAGGGTGTTGACACCTTCCCTTTCTATAATCTACCTCCCGAACCGAGAAACAATCTCATAAGGAATTTTGCTGTGAATTTGTCCTTTCCTTGTTTGAGAAAATAAAAGACGATGGCGACTCTTGCTTCCGCGACATTTCGCGAACCAGCGTTAAACAGTCAGTTCTAAATCCACCGATCACACCCATCAATATGACTTCTCCCCACAGAGGTTATCAAAAAGGTTGAAGATACACATACTCTTCAACAGTGGTCCCAGGACTTCTCATTTTCAACGATCAAAGGATTTTCAATCCCCAGCAGCAGTCAAGGATTTATTTTCCCCGACAGCGGTCAAAGATTTTATTATCTCCAGCTATCCAGGATTTATCTTCCTCAGAAAGACAGCTTATTGGCTTACATGCGCATACATTGCCTTCATATATCATAAACATTGATATAACACATACATTGCATCATACATTTCATGCAACATAACTTTGTGTTTCAGCTAATATTTTACCCTTTTCAGGATAAGATTAGCAAGCTTCGAATCAACTTCTGAAAACAGTTTACGGATTCTCCAAACATGGATGTTAATCTATCGCATGTTCAGATTCAACTTTTGAAAACAGTTTACGGATGCTTCCCAACATGGATGTTAATTCATTTCTTATTCAACCTCAACTTTTGAAAACAGTTTATGGATGCTTCCCAACATGGATGTTAATCTGTTGCTTATTCAGCCTCAACTTCTGAAAACAGTTTACGGATTCTCCAAACACGGATGTTAATCTATCGCTTGTTCAAATTCAACTTTGGAAAATAGTTTACGGATGCTTCCCAACATGGATTTTAATCTGTTTCTTATTCAACCTCAACTTTTGAAAACAGTTTACGGATGCTTCCCAACATGGATGTTAATCTGTTGCTTATTCAACCTCAACTTCTGAAAACAGTTTACGGATTCTCCAAAAACGGATGTTAATCTATCGCTTGTTCAGATTCAACTTTTGAAAACAATTTATGGATGCTTCCCAACATGGATGTTAATCTGTTGCTTATTCAACCTCAACTTCTGAAAACAGTTTACGGGTGCTTCCAAACATGGATGTCAATCTATCGCTTGTTCAGACTCAACTTCTGAAAACAGTTTACAGATTCTCCAAACATGGATGTTAATTTATTGCTTGTTCAGAGTCAGTTCATGAAAACAGCTTACGGATCCTCCAAACACGGAGGCTAATCTATTGCTTATTCAGACCCCTGACTTAGAGATGCTCCGAACACGGATACCTTTCTGATACTTATGTACTAACAAATTTCTTCTTAATATGACGTGTTTTCTTTTTGTTTGCAACAAATTTGAATTTTTGAATCCTTGAATGCATTACATGAATAACATATCATTCATCATATGCATAAACAGGTCTTCACACCAGGTTTCCTTATCTTTCTGCTGTTTATTTCAGCCAGATGGATTTGGAGCAGACGGTTAAGGATCTACAAGCGCAGAACTCTCAATTCCAGCAACTCCTCATGACCTTAGCAAAGGGTCAAGAGGACCTTAAAGCACTATTGGAGAAAGATAAAGAGAAAAAGAAGAAAAGGCCCGGTGTGGTCATTATGGGAAGAAGGTTTGAAAGCAATGCTAGAAAAGTTCTCGAATTCCCCTCGACGTCTGATGAAGGGGCTGGTAAAGGAAAAGGAACTGCAATGCCTTCTGAATCTGAAGTTGAAGAAGAAGAAGGGGAAGAAGATAAAGATTACTCCGAACAGCAATATCCCACGGCGGATGATAAGTTTAAAAATCTTGAGGATCAGTTGGCAGCCATGGAGTTGCAAAGGGTACCTGGTATAGATTTCGAAGAACTAGGGCTGGTCGCTGGGATCGTTATTCCTCCCAAGTTTAAAGTTCCTACATTTGCTAAGTATGACGGTCTGTCGTGTCTGAAGATGCATCTAAGATCCTACGTTCGAAAGATCCAACCCCACTCATCTGATAAGGATCTTTGGGTCCATTTTTCCAAGATAGTTTGTCAGGCACACAATTGGACTGGTTTTATCAACTCGAGAGATCGGAGGTTCATAACTGGGAAGACTTAGCTGCTTCTTTTTACCGACAATACCAATACAATGCTGATTTAGCACCCACTCGTACTCAACTACAGAGTATGGGTATGGATTCTGTTGTACCCCAAAATTTTCCCTCCCTTTTTCACAAGAAATCATAACCCCAGGGTTTTCTCTGGTTTTTGAGATTGGCTCAAGAATCGGTCAAACAGACATTTCTTTATCAGTCAATCCAGAATTAGGGTTTTCTCTGATTTTTTGAAGATTGGCTCAGGAATTGATCAAGCAGACTTTTCTTTGGCAACAAATTCGGAATTAGGGTTTTCGCTCGCATTTCTCAGAAGGAACTGAATCCTCAAATATTCAGTTAACTGTTACGTTATTTTCACGCTTGTTCAAGTTTACTGGTTGTTTCTCAAGGCTTGATTATCTGGGATAAAAGCTGAGACTTTTGTTTGGAACATTAAGGCATCTGCTTGATTAAGTGGAGTGAAAGGTTTATCGTTTATTGGAATGCTTTGTTTGTTTAACTGTACAATGCGTGTGTTAATTGGAATACCATGCGTATTGTGAGTAATGCAAGGTTATGAGACTGCAAAGTTTGTTGATTATTTATTTTATCTGAATTAAAATTATTGGGATACAGTTCCAATTATTTTGATTTAAGAGTCTTAAATAATTAAATAAACAATGCAAGGAAAGATTGGAAGATATTTGACAAAGACTTTTTTTTATTCATTTCAAATGTTGTTACAAAATTTATCTGAATATTGTAAATTTACAACTTACAGTATTTACAATAATATTTGTTTACAATAAATGAAAAAAATAAATCTAAGCCTAATCTCCTAAGATCTTTGGCTTCTACTGCTTCCTCTATTTGCCTAGGATGCATTCACCTGAAAAAGAAGAAAGAAAAGAAAATTAGCACAAGAATTTTCAAATGAAAAGAAAGAAAAAAAGTCATCATTAAAATTGGCCGTCTGGAATCAGATTGCTTATTTTCGTCATGCTTTATTTTTCTCTCTGCAAATCACAAGAAGATTTCTCTTCTTGGTTCACAAAGAGAAAATTAAAATACAAATTGAAAAAAAAATGCAAGCATGCTGAGTTACAAATTGTCTAACCAAGCAAACCAAACATGGCAGCCAAACCAAACTGAGTCACAAATTCAAAGGGACAAACAGGCGCCAAAATTGCCAAGGTACAAGTCAAACAAATGTATAATACAGCAGCAAGCAAAGTCCCATATTCAGCTACAGAACAAATTGCCCAAAACCAAGTTACAAGACAAATTGGATAAATATGGTAATGCAGCATGGAAACAGAAATACAGCAGGCAAAAGCAAGACAGTAAGAGGTAATTCACTTGACAAGTCAAAACTTGTCAAAAGGCTTTCATCATTTTCTAGACAGCCAACTTTTCAGAATTAAAATAATAAGCCAAAATGCTTATGAGAGAGAGAGAGAAAGAGAGGACCTGAAGTGAGAAGTTTTGCAGTTTGGCTAAGGCAGGCTGTCAAAGACAGTAAAGAAAACAAAAAAGATATAAAGAGAAGAGACTGTATAACAGTCCAGGAGAGAGAGAAATATTGAGCAAACTGCAAACCATAAACTTGTTTTGCCAAACCTGCACAAGATATCAAACCACAAACCTGCTCATACCAAACCAGTCAAAAATCCAAACACCAAAACCCCTGCATAAACTGCAAAATCAAACAGCTCAAACCTGTTTGCAAAAACTTCAAACACACAGGCCACACTCAACAGCCTGCATCTCAAAACCAAAACAAGCTTGCAAGCTACACAAGAAACATCAAGCTTGCCAAACCTGCTAGCCTAAACCTGCCTGCTCAACAAACACAAACAGAACAAAGGCTAAATCTGCCAACCCAAACCTGCTAACTCACATTTGCAAACCTGCCTGCTCAAAAAACCAAACTACATAACTAATCAAACCTGCATAAATAGCCTGCCCAACTACAAATAAAATAAGCTCAACAAGCCTGAAATACCAATTACAAATCAAATAGCAAAACTGCAACTTACTCAAATTTGTCCAAACTATAGATTCAAGCCAAGCTGGACAAAACAACAAAGAACCAACCAGAGTTTCAGAGGTTTATCAGTCATCATTAACATACAAAAAAGAAGAAGAGTTTTAGAAGCAAATAACATAGGGTTTCAGAATTCTCTCATCATCAACAAAATCAATCAAGCAAATTTTTAGATTTTCTTTTTTATCATCATTAACAAATCAAGAGGAGAAAGGAAGAGCTTGCAGAACAAACTAACAACAGTTCCAGTTTTCAGATCCATCATCATCAAACATCAAATAACCCACAAGGAGAGAGGAAGAGTTTTAGAAGGAAGTAAAACAATATAGAGTTTCAGAACATCAAGCTCAATTCAAACAAGAAGTTTTCAGAAATATTCATCATCAACGAAAATAGAAGCAAGCCAGTTTTCAGATCCATCATCATCAAACAAATCACAAGAACAACAAAATATACCAGAAACCAAAGTGCGACCGTCATCATTTCGTCTTCCACCTCCGGCCACCAAGAGCGCCGCCGGTCCAACCATTTTTTCCTCTCCATACATTTTCCAGAAACCAATCTCCAAGGTACGATTTTTCTTCCCAGACTTAACTGCATCTTAGACATAATAACCATGGATTAAAAGATGAAACAAGAACATAAGCAATCAATAAACAAGCATGCAAACTGTAAAAACCCTAAGAATCAAAAAAAGATAAAAACGGTACCGATCAAACAATTTCCTTGGACCGTCGTGAAGAGAAGAGAGCTAGGGTGGCACTCTGGCAACCTGGAGATATGAGGAATGATCAGCGTTATGGCCTGAGAAGAGACTAGAGAAACGGAGAAGAAGAGAAGGAGGCGCCGTTGTGGCCAAAGCTTGTAAACCCTATTTCTGAGAATACAACATTAACCCTAACAAAATTGTACAACACCACTTGGGCCTGACCCGCTCCCAGACTACCTTAAGCCCACAACATTTTTCAGCGCATACCCCCCTTCTTATCCTGATCCTTGTCCTTCTTCATTTTCTTATTTGGGCCATAATCCTAAGCCCATTTTTTTTAAAACTAACACTTTTTAATTAATTTCACTTAAACTAATTTATTTTCTTTCTTTTAGTTGATAAAAACATCAATTAAATTTTGTTTTACTTTCTTTTAAACTAATTTTATTTTTCTTTATTAATCTTGTTTAATATAATAAAAATACAAAAAAAAAAGAATAGTTAATTTGATTTAATCAATTTTGTTTTTCTTTAACCTTTTTTGATTAATAAAATACAAGAATAATCTCAAGCATTAATTTAGGTAATTAATCTTTTCTTTACACAAAATTCCTAAAAATACAAAAATAATAATAACACTTAATCTTCACTAGGTTAAATTTTTGTTTGTTCATTTGTAAATAAACACATGCATCTAATAATACTTTTGATTCTCTTTATTTTTATGTTTTGTTACAATTTGTTAATATTTGAATTGCGTCGATTCGATTTGGTTGTAACCCATAATATTTGGGACATTATTATTCTTGAGAGACTCATCCCCATTTGTAAATAATTTGTACCCCCATCCCCGGATACTCTTTTGTAATAGCTTAGAATTTAATTCTCGCACTTTATGCTTTTAAATTATGCCATGATTAGAGATTAGGGTTTGTATGGCAAGATCAAAAATCAATCGCTAGATAACCTAATACAAGATAAATACATGAAAATCAATACACAATTCACACTTACACCTCTAGGGTAACCTCGCTTGTTGCCTCGGAAAATGCAATCATGTCCCTCGAGTATGAGACACTCTAGCAAGTACCCCTTCGATAAACAAAGATCGTAGTCCCTCGATGACCCTCGATGTTGCCTTCGATAAAACAATCTCGTCCCTTACAAAATTGCTAGAGCGTCTCACAAGTTGCTTTCAATGATTGTATGCGATGACCCGCGCCTGTCCCGTTTAACATCCTAACACAAGGTTGTTCACCAAATACAATGGTGAAATAACACTGTCAAAAGGATTGAAAACATAAGAAAGATCTTTGAGTAAAATAGGGTAGACAACTCTTAGTTACTTGATCAAAAGCTTGCAAAACATCCTTGCCATTTTCAAACACACCTCACAAACACAATTTCAAAACAACTTTCAAAATAATGAAATATCTTTTCAAAAAGACACACACCTTTGTATATGTTCGAACAAGAATAATTACAAAGGTTGCCTAGACAAGGCTTCTTTTTCAAAGCATTTTTTAAAACCACACACACAAAGCACCATTTCAAACAATTGAAAAGCAAAGGCAAGTGATCTAAAACAAGTAACTAAGAGCCCATGGAAAACCATGGATGAAAAGGGTGCTAGCACCTTCCCTTTTCATAATCTACCCCCCGAACCCAAGAAAACATCTCAAAGGTCTTTCCTGTGCTTTTTGACCTTTCCTTTGGATAAAATAAAAAGTCGATGGCGACTCTTGCTAAACCGAACAAATGCGAACACAAACGCAAAACCTCAAGTCAGTTCTCCCACCGTATCACAGCTTCTAATGAGGGATTTAAAGAGTATGCCCAAATGTGGCGTGATCTGGCTGGAAGGGTTCAGCCACCATTGTCAGATAGAGAGCTGGTTGACATGTTTTTAGGGACCCTGTCTGGCCCTTTCTTCAATCATTTAATTGGGAGTTCCTCCGCGGGATTTACCGAATTAATTCTGACCGACGAAGGGGTCGAGGCCGGCATTAAAAGTGGTAAGATTCAGAAAGATGTCTCCGCGTCCACTGCCATTAAGAAGACCTTCCCAGCTAAGAAGGAAGCTTTTTTTGTTTATTCTCAAAAAAGCCAAGGAAGAACCGAGTGCTGGCCAACTGTGGGGGCTGTGATGATCCAAAACTCTTCAAATGATCAACCTCGCAGCAGTCAGCCAAGATCTAATCAGCAAAGGGTAGAAAGGCCACAACGGCAATTCACCCGAATCAACATGACGCCGACTCAAGTACTCCCTCATTTGTTAAAGCTGAATCTTACCAATTTGAAGGAAGCACCAAAGAACCCTAATACCTCTTCTCTATATTACCACTCCAATGCAAAATGTGCTTACCACTCTAACAGCGTAGGGGCATGATACCAACAACTGTTGGGCTCTTAAGAACAAAATCCAAGACCTGATCGACGCCAAGGAGGTAGAATTCGATGCGCCCTAAAAGCCGAATTTAATTTCTGCCTCAATGACCAATCACGGTCATAATGTTCATGTCGTTATGGAAGATCTTCATGTTACCAATGTTGCTGACCTTTTGACCCCGTTACCAGTGATTAAAGTAAATTTGATGAGAGCCGGGATATTCCCAGGCTGTGGAAAAGACTGTTACTTTTGTTTAAATATACGAGCTGACTGCCCAATGTTGAAATCAGGCATCCAACGCCTGATGGATACCCAAGAGATACTCTTTCAAAAGAGTCTTGTTGATACCTTCACTCCTGTTACTCCTGCTACTTTTGCTACTTCAACCAATGACATTGCAATAATAACCATCTCCGACAATCTTCCCAAGGCTTGCAAAAGGCCTGTCAAGATTACGCCTGATCCTAAGTTTGTGCCATTGAAAATCACCATGACGGGACCTGTCCCGTATAAATCTACCAAGACGATACCATGAAACTACGGAGGAGAAATATTCTATCATGGTATCAAACAAATTGAATCAGTCCAAGAGATTATGATGATGAAACCCCTGATATAGTGAACATTACGGGAACAAGCAAGATAACTCGCAGCGGAAGGATCTTCTCTCCGGAGATTGCTCCTCCACGAGCAGTCTTCGGACCCTCGAAAGCTTATGTGCCTATTAAGCCATTTGTGCAAAGCCCGATAATTGAAGAATTGGATACTCCTGAAGTTAGACCCTCTGTTGATACTACCGATAAGGGTAAGCGGATACTAGAAGCGCCTGTCAGGATGAAGGCTCAAACTGTGGTAATCCCCGAAACCACCCAGAAAGAGATGGAAGAAATCTTAAAGATAATCAAAAAGAGCGACTACGACATCGTGGAACAGCTAGGGTAGACCCCTTCTAAAATCTCCATGTTGGCTCTTCTACTCTGCTCTGAGGCCCATGCTAAGGCCTTAATCAAATTTTTAAAGAAGGCACACGTGCCTCAAGAAACTTCGGCTGACCAGTTTCAAGAGTGCGTCGCCAGCCTTACTGCTGATAATGGTCTTGGTTTTTCCAATGCTGATTTGATCCCCAAGGGAAGGAAGCACAACGATGCACTGCATGTCTCAGTAGAATGCAGGGGAACCACGCTTGCCCATGTTCTGGTTGACACCGGTTCATCTTTGAATGTGCTACCGAAGAAAGCGTTAGACCATTTGGACTGTGAAGGGTTAGTGTTGAAGCTAAGTAATATCGTGGTTAGGGCCTTTGATGGGTCCAAAAGGATGGTTCACGGAGAGGTGGACATTCCTATCAAAGTGGGCACAGAAATTTTCAACTCCACCTTTTATGTGATGGACATCCGTCCTTCATATTCGTGTTTGTTGGGAAGGCTGTGGATCCACTATGCCGGGGCAGTTACCTCCTCTTTACACCAAATGCTAAAGTATCCTGTTTAGGGTAAGATTATAACGGTGCATGGTGAGGAAGAGTACATGATAAGTGTTGTACCCCAAAATTTGCCCTCCCATATTCTCCAAGATTTGTCAAGTCAAAGTCACAAAATTCCCCAAGGGTTGTGCAGCTCAACAGCTTCCCATACAGTCAAAACTAGGGTTTGGGTTCTGATCAAGAAAAGGAAGTTTTCAAAGGGCCAATCAAGCACCATATGCCCACAAAGATGGGCAAGTATCCTCATATCAAGTTTCAAGGCATTCAGCTCAGAATTGCACAGTCAAAACCCTAGATTGCACTACAGTCAACTGTAGGGGCAAAATGGTCATTTGACAGTCAAAAGTTCAAATTTTTGGTCAACATATCATTTTGAAGCCACAAACATCATTTGATCAATGCTTGATCATGATTCTCAAAATTTGGCTCAGAAATCATCAAAGATGCAAAAGTTGTTATATTTGGACAGCTGAAAAAGTCAACTGAAATTGACCAGGGCATAACTTTCACATGGATTATCAGAAAAATTCCATCCAAAGCTCATTTTGAAGAGAAAGACATTTCCTACAATTCATCTTCATATTCCAAGTCCAAGAAATGCTCTCACACAAAGTTATCAATTTCAACATTATAGGTCATTTTCAAAAGTCAACAAAAAGGGACTTTAAGTCAAAGGCCATAACTTGAGATTGGTAAATCAAAATGACATGGGACCAAAGGCATTGTTTAAAGGACTCAAATACCTTTCCAAAATGTCCAAGAACATGTGAAAATCTTAAAAATTGACCAAGTTATGCCTTGTGGAAGTTGGGAAATTTTTGGGAATTTTGAAAAGTCAACATTGATGCAAAAGGCCTAAAAATGCAAATGGGCCCATTTTTCTTCCAAGTCTCTTCATGCCAAGCCTATGCACGACCATTAGGCCCAAAGGGAAGTATTTTCATATTTTTTAATTATTTATTTGAATTTATATTAATATTAATTCATTTAAATTATTTTAATACATGAAAAATATAAACCTAACCTAAAAAAAATCTTTTTATGCACACTATAGGCTCAATATCTCGTGCTTAGTCAATTATGGAAGGTTTTGGGTTGATTGGAACTAATTGACACCAAATTACATGTGGAAAAGATATGGAAAAGATTTCATGAAATCAAATATTGAAAACAATGAATTCAAAGGATTTTGGACAACTTTCTTAACCTAAATCGTTCCATACAAGTACTGGATCAGAACCCTAATGCCTGGGGACTGCAAGCTGCGCCCAAACAAGCCATTGCATATTGAAAATTTTTCTTAAAAACTCAAATCTGAAAAGTGCCTTAGAGGTCGATTCAAGCCTCCAAAACGATCTCAATAGCTTGCCAAGGTTGTCTTGAACACGTTCCAATCAACAACAACAACTAAAACCTCAAGAATTGGTAGATTAATCTGGAACTGTACAGCATGAAACTCACAATCGTATTTTCCATTCTAAGCATTATCATTGCATTCTAATTATGGATTCTTGCTCTTTGTGGTGTTTTAAAGCTAATCATCATATTTAATTTGATTTTTCTGCTGTCTATAAGGATTTGCCATGCGCGATTTTTTAGGTTTTGCAGGTTTCAAATTTAGGGTTTTCTGCCCAAGGAAAAATTACGCTTCCAGACCAGTGCCATTAGCTTAAGCAGGTTGAGACGAAGAAGATGGAACCCTCGCGCTCAATTTATGAGCGTCGAGGGGCTAGTCGCTATTTTCTTATAGGCCCTTTAAAACAACGCTTCAAAAACCGTGGCCTCTGAGTTTTGTTTTTACAGGGATGAAGACGATGGTGTCGTGTCACACAGGGACAGGCCAATTCAAATTTGCGCGCGTTTTAGTTACTAGGCGTTGGTTTTGCTTTTTCATTATTTGTTTACCATAATATATCAATTAACGTTCATTGGCTCAGTGGTAACACGCTATGCATGTGACATCAAAGACCTGGGTTCAAGTCCCAGGTCTGGCAAAATTCCATGTTATTTTTCAAACCAATTTCCTATGCAGCGTCAGCAGTGATGTACACCGTGTGTCCACAAGATCCAAGCGCACAGGTGTCCAGGAGATGTAGATCAAGGGCTCAGATCCCAGGCCTATGATAAACTCCAGTCAACGCACCATATGGAATCTTGGAAAGTCAGCGAATTCAAGGCTTAATGGGCCAATGTTCTAAGGCCTGAACCTCCCATTTGGGGCAACACCCCACTCTGGTTTGACAATTTTATTTACTTTCTTATATCTTTTTAATTATTATTTTAATTGTTATGTTATTTTAATTATTTGTTTTATTTAATTTTTAATCAAAATGCAAAAACATCATAAAATCAAAAAATGCCAAAAATACAATTTTTATTTTATTATTTCCATAAATAAATTATATGTAAATTATTTAGTTTAATTAGGGTATAATTTTAATCTTTTAATAAAAATCCAAAAAAAATAGAATTTAGGTTTAATGACTTTTATTTTCTTTTTTTATTTTTCCCTTTTTTTCAGAATAATAATATTATTTATTTATTTTCATAAATTAAAAATTGTACATAAATTAATTTAGAGTTAAATTAGGTTAAAAGTCAATATTTTCATAATAAACTTAAAAAAACATTAGAGCTAGGGTTTAGCATTTTAATTTTAATTAATTTTTCCTTTTTCTTTTAAATCTAAAAAACACAAAATACCAAAAAAAAAAAAGCATTTAATCATTTAATTTTTAATTCTCATTAACTTTAAATTGTTTGCAAAAGGGTCCAACGCCCTAGTTTTGTTTTAATTACTTTATTTCGCGCATTTATTTTATAATCGTTTAAATAATTTGTATCTCTCCCAAAGCCATGTAACTTTACTTTTCGCACTTTTATTTTATTCGCACTTTATTTATTTTCCGCTAAATCGGGTCCGGTTTAATTTTGGCGATGTGGACCCGCGCCATTTGTAATAATGTAGATTTATTTTCCCGCAAATATAAACTGTTAAAAAGCATGAAAGAATGTATGGACTTAAAATAAAATCAAGCGTAGATCACAATAAACATGATAAGACAAATAACTGAAACATGACACACGAATCGCACACACCACCCCTAGGGTACGTCTCACTGTTGCCTTTCGAAAGGTGGTCGTCGAGTAGAGGACGTCTTAGTAAGTCCTCATGATCCGGGAACCTGGCATGAGGGTAGCTTCTAAGGTGTCTTCCCATTGCTCTGGTGATCACCACGTCCCTAAAACTCGAATTGACCCGAACACCTCCAACGGTGGTGCTACCTACCTCTCAATGGTGGGATGGCACTACTTTTAAGGACATCTACACAGACGAATTCCTTAGGGTAGGTAGGTTCTCAAGGATACTTGCTCTAATCTCAAAACAAACTCAAAAAGACTTTTCACACTGACACTTTTCAAAAGCTTTCAAAGCAAACTTTTCAAACACTCTGACGTATGAGTCGATCTGAAATTTTTCAAAGAAACTTTTTTAAACCCACATTGAAAAGCAAACAAACCTTTTTGAAAACACAAATGAGCAAGTATCTAAGAGCCCATGGATAACCATGGATAGAAAGGGTGCTAACACCTTCCCTTTCTATAACCTACCTCCCGAACCGAGAGCAGTCTCTTTAAAGGAATTTTTCTGTGCTTTTGTCCTTTCCATTTGGAGAAAATAAAAGACGGTGGCGACTCTTGCTTCCGCGACATTTCGCGAACCAGCGTTAAACAAGTCAGTTCCAGATCCACCGATCACAATAAGTCACCTCAACTCCTTCCGCTATGTGGAGTTGGATGGCGAATTCATAGAAACGCCTTTGCAACATTTTGAGGAAGTTTCTCCTGAAGTCGCAGTTGCAAAGACAATGGTTGATGTGCCTATCGTTTCTAAGAATGTGTCTAGGATGGCATCTCTCAAGGATGCAGAGGCTATAATCAAAGAAGGAAGGAGTACAGTGTGGGGGCAACTGCCTGAGTTTTCTCACAAGACAGACAAGTTCGGACTAGGTTTTACTACTGCTGGCCAAAAAGTTGTGCGTCGCTCCAGGGCTGGAGGACCACCCGTAAAAATCACTCACCATGGAATTAATGCCTTAGAAGATGATGATGAAGAAGACAACTTTGAAGATTGGATCTTTCCAACCGTCGAAGGAGGATTAAGCAACTGGGAAGCAAAGGACTTTATTCCCATCACTTTCATCAACCAGTAATTTATCTTTGAACAATTTCCTATTTTGGTCTGTTATAATTAAACAATTCGTACACTATTTTCACCTTATGCCTTGCTCGGGGCATATAGGTCCATTTGTAAGGGCTTGATTTTCTTCATTATCATATGCCATGTTTAATGAATCATTGGACGTTTTCATCTATAAATTGTTGTGTTCATCTCCTTTCCTTTTACATTTTGTTTTGTTTAAGGATGGCCATCCCTTACACACACCCACACTCACAAAATGCAGGTACCCATCCACTCCGGATTCCATGGGTGACTATTCTGCTTTAGCCTTCGGTGACTCTGAAGATTTGGTCAATCATGTTGAGTACGAAGTTGACGAAGACTGTGAAGTGCCGGGAGAGTTAGCCAGACTTTTGCAACAAGAAGAGAGGGCTATTCCTCCCAATGAAGAGTTGCTAGAGACCATCAACTTGGGAACAGAGGAAGACAAGAAAGAGGTTAAGGTGGGTGCCAATCTAGAACCAGGTGTCAAAGAGTGCTTGGTGCAGTTGTTGAACGAATATGTTGAGATCTTTGCCTGGTCCTATGAAGACATGCCGGGATTAGACACAGATATCGTGGTTCACCGTCTCCCTACAAGAGAAGACTGTCCACCGATCAAACAAAAGGTCCACCGAATGAGGCCCGACATGTCTGAGAAGATCGAAGCTGAGGTAATGAAGTAATTCAATGCTGGTTTTCTGACTGTTACTTCCTATCCACAATGGGTTGCTAACATTGTACCCGTGCCTAAGAAGGACGGCAAAGTCAGAATGTGTATGGACTATAGGGACCTAAATAGGGCTAGCCCTAAATATGATTTTCCCCTACCACACATCGACATCTTAGTTGAAAACACAGCTCAACACAAGGTATTTTCCTTCATGGATGGATTCTCGGGATACAACCAGATCAAAATGGCCCCTAAAGACATGGAGAAGACTACTTTTGTTACTCAATGGGGTACCTTCTGCTACAAAGTGATGCCATTCGGACTGAAGAATGTCGGGGCAACCTATCAACGCGCCATGGTAGCTTTATTTCATGACATGATACATCATGAGATTGAAGTCTACGTAGACGGCATGATAGCCCATTCACAGACAGAAGAAGAACACCTTGATCATCTGTAAAGGCTATTTGTCAGATTAAAGGAGTATAAGCTCATACTGAACCCAAGCAAGTGCACTTTTGGAGTCAGGTCTGGTAAACTTTTGGGATTTATCGTCAGCAACAAAGGCATTGAGGTTGATCCTGCTAAAGTCAAAGATATACAAGAAATGCCTGCCCCCCGCACTAAAAAGGAGGTTAGAGGTTTCTTGGGACGCTTAAACTACATTGCAAGGTTTATCTCTCACCTAACATCTACCTGTGAGCCAATCTTCAAGATATTGAAGAAAGATCAGGTGGTTGAATGGAACAATGATTATCAAGTTTCTTTTGATAAGATCAAGGAGTATTTGCTGGAACCTCCTATTTTGATGCCACCCATCGAAGGAAGGCCGTTAATCATGTATCTGACTGTTTTGGATAACTCAATGGGGTGCGTACTGGGCCAACATGACGAGTCTGGCCTAAAAGAGCATGCCATTTATTACCTTAGCAAAAATTTTACCGACTGTGAGACTCGCTACTCACTGCTCGAGAAAACTTGTTGCGCTTTAGTATGGGCTGCTCGCTGGCTAAGGCAGTATATGTTGACTCATACCACTTTGCTGATTTCCAAGATGGATCCAATCAAGTATATCTTCGAGAAGCCTGCTTTATCTGGAAGAATCGCTAGATGGCAAATGATCATGACTGAGTATGATATCTAGTATACTACCCAAAAGGCTATAAAGGGGAGTGTACTAGCTGAGCATCTAGCTCATCAAGCCGTCGGAGATTACCAACCTATGAGATTCGACTTCCCTGACGAGGACATCATGACATTGGACAACATTCAAGGTAACAGACCGTATGACGGACCTGAACAAGGATCCCGATGGACCCTGTACTTTGATGGTGCTTCAAATGCACTTGGCAACGGTATCGGTGTGGTACTCATTTCTCCGGAAGGTTGCCATACACCCTTCACTACCCGACTCTGCTTCAGCTGTACCAACAACATGGCTGAATATGAAGCTTGCATCTTTGGTCTCAAGGCTGTTATAGACTTGGGAATCAAATCTTTGGTCGTATTTGGGGACTCAGCTTTGGTTATCAGTCAAGTCAAAGGAGAATGGGACACTAAACATCCTAATCTTATCCCATACAAAGAACATGTATTGACATTGTTGCCTCATTTCGAGCAGATTACTTTCGAACACTTCCCGCGAGAAGAAAATCAGCTAGCAGATGCTCTGGCTACAATGTCTTCCATGTTTAAACTCAACTGGGATAATGAGGCTCCCCAAATCACCATCGAGCGATTGGACGAACCTGCGCACTATCATGAGATTGATACCGAAGAAGTAGTGGAACAACCCTGGTTTCATGAAATCAAAAGGTATCTCCAGACTCGAGAATACCCTGAAGGAGCTTCCGTCAATGACAAAAAGTTCTTAAGGAGATTTGCTGCCAAGTTCTTCCTGAGCAATGGTATCCTTTATAAACGCAGCCATGATTGTGTTCTACTTCGTTGTGTGGACAAGGTTGAAGCTTAGTTGATCATGACCGAAATACATAGTGGCACATTTGGCACCCACTTAAGCGGACATACGATGGCCAAGAAGATTCTAAGGGCAGGCTACTACTGGTCTATCATGGAAGCTGATTGTCATCAACATTCTCGTACTTGCCACAAATGTCAAGTCTATGCCGACAAAGTACATATTCCTCCTGTTCCCCTCAATGTTCTAACAGCTCCTTGGCCATTCGCAATGTGGGGCATTGACATGATTGGAGAGATCAAGCCTACGACTTCTAATGGACATCGCTTCATCTTGGTTGCTATTGATTATTTTACCAAGTGGGTCGAAGCAGCTTCCTACGCCTCTGTTACAAAGAATGTGGTTGCCTACTTCATTAAGCAGAATCTCATATGCCAGTACGGTATCCCCGATAAGATTATGACGAACAACGGTACAAATTTGAACAACACTATGATCACCGCTCTGTGCGAGCAGTTCAAGATTTATCATCACAATTCATCTCCCTATCGGCCAAAGATGAACGGTATTGTTGAAGCCGCGAACAAAAATATCAAGAAGATCATTCAAAAGATGACAGTCACCTACAAGGACTGGCATGAGATGTTACCGTTTGCTCTGCATGGATATCGTACCACGGCACGTACTTCAACAGGGGCAACCCCCTTTTCTTTGGTATATGGCATGGAAGTTGTTTTACTTATGGAAGTTCAGATTCCTTCCTTGAGGATTATGAAAGATGCCGGTTTGAGTGAAGACGATTGGATTCAGACCTGACTTGATCAACTTAATTTGATCGACGAGAAACGACTTACTGCTGTTTGTCATGGTCAGACGTATCAAAAACGGATGATCAAGGCTTTCAACAAGAAAGTCAGACGTCAAGTATATCAAGTCGGAGATCTTGTAATCAAGCGAATCATCTTACCGCAAAGTGATCCCAGGGGCAAGTGGACTCCTACCTACGAAGGACCATTTGTGATCAAGAGCATCTTTTCTGGTGGGGAAATGATTCTGACCACTATGGATGACGACGACTTGCCGCACCCTGCGAATGCAAACATAGTAAAAAAATATTACGCATAAACGACCCGGCAAGTTGAAAACCTGAAAGGGCGATTTGGGCAAAAATGGGCATCCCGGTGAATCGAAAACCCGAAAGGGAGGTTTAGGCAAAAATTAGGGATAAATAAAAAAAATCTGTACACCCGGCAAGTTGAAAACCCGAAAGGGCGACTTGGGCAAAAAAGGGTTTCCCGGTGGAACGAAAACCCGAAAGGGCGGTCCAGGCAAAAGTTAGGGAATTAAAGCGTATGATTATGCCTCGTTGGATCACTTTAAGGACAATCTCTTCGCCAACAAGCTCCAAGCTTCTGATCAATCCAATCATCGACGGACGAAGCAGTGAATGGAAAAGATACTCAGAGTCGTGAAGGCTATAGAGGAATGGGAACCCCATGGAATTATTGCACATAGCCATCTTTCTTTTGTATAAATTTTTTTTTCTCGATTTACGACAACATTCTATTACTGGGATGTCTGTCTCCTTTGTACAAAGATACTTACAAAAGTTAATACAAAGATACTTCAAGCGCAAAAATTTGCTTGCCTTTCCTTTCTTTTACACTTATGTTTTATTTGAAAACGTCCAATATTTTGTTAAATAGGCATATGCATTTGAATATAATCACTGCTTACAAATAAAACGAAATTGAGAAAGGATAATTACTGGTAGGTCGAAAGTATAGGAAAACGTCTTTAGGCTATTCCAGAAGAAATCCCCTATAATATGTCATTCAGATCCTTAACAAGCTAAAACCTTGGAGTACATGTCCCCAGTGGAGTTAAGCTTCAAGATCCCCAGCGGAGCCAGTGTATTCTAAACTTTATTCGCCAGCTGAGTTAAGTTTCAAAGTTCCCATCAGAGTTCAAACTCTCGATCCCCAGTGGAGCCTGAAAACCCTGAAATACCTATCCCCCAACGGAGCTAGAATATTCTAAACCTTCTTCCCCAGCGAAGTCAAATTTCCAACTTTATTCGCCAGCGGGAACTATTCCGCTTTCCCCAATTTCCCAGCAGGTTACCTTAAAAAGTCTAAGAATCGACCAGATAACAGTTAACTTCTTGTCCTATCCACAACTAGGATGATTCCCCAGTAGTTTGGCATACAACCCAAGGTCCTGATTTCCCCGGCCGAGTAAACACTCTCCCCACAGAGTTACTTCCCAACAGACTGAGGAGTCTAGTTCCTATTTCTTCATTTGAAGCCTCCCAGGTTTTAATTCCCCAGTAGAGGTCTTTAGAGTTTTCCTTATTTCCCAGGAAATTCATGAAGGATTCTCATTCCCCGCAGAAGTTGTCGAAGCTCTTGTTAAATCTCCACAAGTCACCAAGGATTTTCAATCCCCAGCAGGGGTCCCAGGATTTCTCATTCTTAACAATCAAAGATCTTTAATCCCCAAGCAGTCAGCAAGGATTTCTCATCTTCAACAATCAAAGATTTTTGAATCCTCAGCATCGGTCAAGAATTTACTTTCTCCGGCAGCGGTCAAAGATTTCATTATCTCCGGCTATCAAGGATTTATTTTCCTCAGCAAGACAACTACTCAGCTTACATGCATAACCATTACATTCATATATCATAAACATTGATGAAACACAGTTCATTGCATCATACATATCATGCAACATAACTTTGTGTTTTAGCTAACATTTTACCCTTTTCAGGATAAGATTAAAAGGCTATCATTAACAATTATTCAGATACAGTATGGATACACCCCAGACACGGCGGTCATTCTATTACTCATTCAGAATTCCAAGTCAAAATACAGTACGGATACACCCCCAGACGCGGCGGTCATTCTACTACTCATTCAGACTTCAGCAATCCGATACAGACTAGATACGCTCCAGACACGGCGTCCATTCTATCTCTCATTCAGATACAACTATCAACTTCAAATTCAGATACGCTCCAAACACGGATGCCATTCTGGCTCTTACACCAGAAGTTTGATCCTCCCTGGTGCAGTCGCCACAGAAGTCATTATGTCACTTATTCAGATCCCAGTTATAATTTCAGATACACTGCAGACCCAGAAGTCATTCTGCTACTCATACAGATCTCGATTTCAGATACAGTTCAGATACGCTCCAGACACAGTTGTTATTATGCCACTCATTCAGAACTTATCCCTAGCACTTAGATGCTCCATGCACCGATGTTTCTCTGTCCTCCATTCAAATACAGTTACAGCTCGGATACGCTCTAGACACAGACGCCATTCACTTGCTCATACAAACCCAATCTCCAGATACAACTCAGATACGTTCCAAATACGGATACCGTTCTGATGTTCATTCTACTGATTCTCAAAAAACAAATCTTAGATGGCATATTTAAGCCCATCTCCAGCAAGATTCTACTATCTCCAAATGGCATCTTTAAGCCCATTCCCTCAGATACATTTTTAACGAGGGCAAATTTACGGGCACTCTAGTGTCCAATCCTCTTTTACCTTCGAGTCATGAAAGGTAAACTTGCCAATCTAACTCTTCAGGTTCAAGAAGATTGAACAGGGGCAACTGTTGTACCCCAAAATTTGCTCTCTCATTTTATCAACGTTTCTCATCATAAGGCTCTTGGAACTCAAGACCAGGCTAGGGTTTGCTCTGCTCAAGACACCTCCTTGCACAGTTGACCTAAATTAGGGTTTGAGTTTGCACAAGGATTTTTGGACCTTCAATGCCCAAATTGACTTTTATACTTCATGTTGGACTCATAAGTTTGTCCATACCAACTTTCAAGCCTTAAATCAAATTTTTGCCCAGTCAATTGGACAGTTGACCTAGAAATCAACTATATTGGGGAAAAAGTCAACTGTGGCCAATTTTAAGTCAAACCTCATGAACTTTGACCCACATCAACATTATGAACTCATATGAACCATTTGATCAAGTTTGTACCACAATTCCACAAGAAATTTGATCAGATCACCAAAAGGGCAAAATGGTCATTTTTAGGGTTTTGACTGTATAAAGGCAATTTTTGACTGTTTGACCTAGCCAGTGGCAAATCAAGTTCAACCATGGACTCAAGGACTCAATGAAATTATCTTTACCTATTCAACAAGTTCAAAAGATCTCAAATGCATAGGATTGACGGATGAATTTTTCAGTCAACTGATCAAAATTTGACTGTACACTGAAAAGTCAAACTTTGACTTTTTGGTCAAAATCAAGTGCCAAGGGTCATTTTTCATCAAGATGTGTCAAATATTGAAACTTGTTCATCAAGAAACCCAAAATTGCAAATTAGGGTTTGAAATTGAAAATTTTCATAACTTAGAAATTTTCTAAGTTATGAAATTTTCTTAATTTTTCCTAACTTTGCCCCACATTTTCACCAAGATGCAAATGGATTCAAACAAAACTTAGAACATGAAAGTTTTATTCCATCACAAAGTCTACAACTTTGATTCACAAAGTTTTCTCAAAAGAAGCTTGGATCTCAAGTTATGATTTTTGGAACAAGGGTCCCTAAAACTTTTAACTTAGAGAAATTTTGCCCTAGTTTAGGCAGGATTTTGACCCATCTTCTTGGCCATTTTTCACATAGTTCCACTTGGAGTCCTCAAGTTGCATTTCAAAGATGGATTATATTACATGTTGCAAGCTTTCCAAATTGTCCAAAGAACTCCTCAAACACATTTGTGGTTAGGGAGAATCGAATGCTTGAAGTTGGCAAAAACTCACTTTGTAACCATGGCCAATACATGTTCATACAAGTTGCAAAATCTGACCAAACTAGCTTTGTACTTAATTACAGGTCTCTAAACCTTCAACACTCAAAAATTGAATGCAAACACATTGGTTATAGGCATTGTTCTGATCAAGGAAGCATTATACAAAGGATTAATCCATTTTTGGCATAAAGGTAGCATTGCCACTTTGATAAAGCATGCTTTATGTCAAGTTGCTTATCTTGAGCCAAGGACCCAATCTTTTGCAGCAAACAAAGTTCACTAATATCAGGAAATTGGTACTAACTCTCAGCAGACCCTAAGCTAGATTGTACAAGCCTTTGCATTGTCAATTCTCACTTTTACTTCAAAAACAAGAAACCTTGCAAAAAGTCAAGAACTTACACATCTGATATATTCAACTAAAGCCAACATTCAAAACAAGTTTTGCACATCCCTTGGATCCAGAAACACGAGCCATTAATCCCCTCAAACACCCTTATGCACAAAAAATCACATTTTCTTGCAAAACAGGGCAGGCCCTGCAGAATCACTTCCATTTTTCACATCCACTCGTGCGTTTTGCTTGCAACCAGTTCCAATACCTTCCATTCAACTCACTCAAACTATCCCAAACCTCCATTGCCAACTGTAACTCCATTTACAGTGTTCACCATTTTCATTTCAAGCTTGTGCAGGTTGACTTCTGGAGGCTGATTCAGGAACATTCGAAGCAAACTAGCTATTGGAAAAGACCAAGTGAAGTTCAGGCAAGCTACCAGGCACCTCAAAACTTGTTAAGAAGCTCTGCATTGTCCAACTCAAATCAAACTGAAACAGGTATTTCTCCAACTTCTATCTCTCTATTTAGGAACATTTAGCCTTAGGTTTGTGAATGAAAGATGAAGATACTCATTGCCATGAAGCTGTACATATGCTCAATTTTCATTTATATTAAGTGTGCTAAGAGAATTTCACCCATGAACATGCTGAAAAAACTAGGTCAGATTTTAGGGCCAGAGAAATTCTCTCTGGTCTTTGAGAGTTAGATTAAGTTTTTTATATGGTTAGAATCGTGGTTTGATGCTCTACAAGTTTCATATTTTGAGTTTTGGCAAAAGATCACAAATGCAGGAGATACGAGTTTGTACACAGAAGGCGCATGTTTTGTTTGAACGAAGGTTGAAGATGAAGTAGCTGGGCTGGGCCTGGCTACTTCTCACTTTTGACACCCCCCCCTCTTTTCTTTTTGCACCCCATGGCCCATTTTCTTGTATTTTTATTATTTTTGCATTTTAATTTCATTTCTGACTTTATTATTTTATTTCCAAACATAAAAAAATGCTTAAAAAATATTTTCATAATTTTTTTACATTTATTTGGTATTTATTTTAATTATTTCTAACATTAAAACATTTTTATATACTTTTATATTATTTGTTTAAATTTAAAAATATTGAAAATAATACTTTTATTTTTATTCCTTATTTTTATTCACACTGAAAATATTTTCTTGAATATATTTTATTTTGTAAATATTTTATTTTATTTTATACATACTTAATATATTTATATATATATATATATATATATATATATATATATATATATATATATATATATATATATATATATATATATATATATTATATATATATATATATATATATATATAT